>OY293303.1:97052792-97130806 GCA_958502075.1 Orchestes rusci
TTTTCATGTCCAACCTAGAGAGCAAAATGATCAGAAGTCATCACGGTAACTACATTCAGGCTTATAAGAGGTATGTAGATGATATTTTTATTCTGTGGAGTGGTGACAATGAGCAGTTGGATGAGTTTCTACATTTCGTCAATGGTCTTCATGACAAGATTACTTTCACCATCGAAAGAGAAGTGAACGGGAAGCTCCCTTTCCTAGACTTACTTCTAGTGAGAAGACGAACAAATATTGACATTGAAGTGTTCCGAAAACCCTCAGCGACCGACAATGTCATTCAATTCAACTCAAACTCTCCATTCGCCCATAAGTTTGCTGCATTTGAGTCACTGTTCTTCAGACTCTCCAATTTACCTCTTTCCAAGGAAGCTTTCACCAAAGAATTGGACACTATCAGACAAATCGCGTTCAAAAACGCTTACCCCTTGAAGACAATTAATAAGATTTATTTTAAATTCCATAACAAGTACAAAATGACATATAATGTGGTAACAGCAGCAAAAGAAAAATCGTTTTTCAAATGTATCTCCTTTTTTGGCAACATCTCTTCTAGTTTGGCATCTTTATTTGAAGGATATAATGTTAAAATTGCCTTTAAAACAACAAACACTTTGAAAAAACATCTAGTGAACAATAAGGACCAGCTTAACCCTTTGGCGAAATCAGGAGTTTACTCTCTGCAGTGTGGAGATTGTCCATCGGTATATGTCGGCCAAACCGGAAGAAAAATATTTGAACGAGTGAAGGAACACCTGAGCTTGTTCAATAAATACAAGGACACGGACATCACAGAGACAAAATCGGCTTTTGCCAATCATCTTCTGAGTACGGGCCACAACTTTTCAGTTGACAGTAATGTGAACGTACTCCACCAATGTACAAAGGGAGCCAGGTTGGATTTGTTGGAGAAGATGGAGATATCAAAGGCTAAGAAGAGTCCTATTTTAAAATGTGTCAATGATATTTTCAATTTTGAACCAAACCTTATTTTTAATGACTTGAATTAGTTGAAGATAACATGGAATTTTCAACAGGGTTCGGTAGCGCAGTGGTAGCGTGGTGGCGCTATGATTATGATACCTATGGTCATGCTTTGGTTCAATACCAAGACAGGGCTATTTTCTTTTTTCTTTTTGAATGTGTTTATTAGTGTCAATTCCTTAACCTCACTTTGTATTGTTTGTTTTCGTGAGATGTTTCTTTATTTTTGAGTGTTTGTACGGTAATTATTTTATACTTTTTAATATTAACTGGACGTAAATATTGTATTTTGTAGGTCTGATGATGCCATAGTATGTGGCAAAACATGTAACCTTTTCATCCGTATATTATATTTGTTTGAGGCCTGAAGACGTTGATCGTTGTTTTTCTTCATTCAATCTATACTACAAGGGGTTGGTCTTGAGATACTTCTGTGAAGCTTTCGAGCTAGGTTTTCTTATCTCGTTTGAGAGAATGGTTGAAAAGCTTTCTCGTTGGAAGATGGTCCCAGTATGTGAGATTTTTTGGGAGTATGTGATGTCATAGATACTTCGAATGTGCTCATCTGCTATCACTTTTATTCGTCAACGATGTGTTTGATATGTTACATCACTCACAATGCTTAATGTTCGCAGATGATTGAGTATCCAGGAAGACCTAGAGGTCTTTAAGTGCTAGACTTAGTCCAACGGTCTGCTCTTAAATCAGGTCAATTTTTCTTTTATTAGTTTTTGAAGAAGTACCCTCTTTATTTTCCTTTGGAGTTGTCTTCTTACGTTACTCCCTTGAAATGAAGGATTTCGGGATTTTGAGTTTGTGGGCCTCAATCTGGAGGATATAAGGATGTTAGGCTTCATTGTTAGGAATTAATGGTTTTGAATGCTCTGTTAAATTTGATTGGATATTGTCTCGTGCGGTCTGATCTTGAACAAGGGTTTGTGGTGTGATCTCCATACTTCAATGTACAGGGTGTTCACGTATATTTTGGCTAAAAGCTATCTCCGTCAATATCAACCCTAGAGAATGGTCCAAATGGGAAAAGTTGTAGTACTTTTTCTGAATTATCACAATCTGTTATCAGAAAAAACAATTGAGCATCAGAAGTCAAAAAAATTAAGGCTTTCTATCTTTTTCTGAATGGTACACCCTATATATTATGCTTTGGTTCGATAGAGAATTCTTTCCTGATTTCGAATATATAAGGGTTGAGGGTGTTATCTCTGACGATAATAAAGATATTTACATTTTTCTATACAAGGAATAATGATAATAAATTGGACAGAGGGTCTTGATAAGTAGAGACCAGCCAACTTTTTCGTGTATAGAAAAACGTTAATATCTTTATAACCGTTAAAGATAACACCCCCAATCCTTATATATTTGAGATCAGGGAAGCATTCTCTATCAAACTAAGGGATAATATATAGAGTGTCCCATCTAAAAAAAAGATAGGAAGGCTCCATTTTTTTTACTTCTGATGCTCAATTGTTTTTTCTGATAAAAAATTATGATAATTCAGGGAAAGTGCTACAACTTTGTCCATTTGAACCATTCTCTAAGGTTAATATTATCGGAGATAGCTATTGGCCAAAATATACGTGAACACCCTGTACATGGAGGAGTAGAAAGCGTGCAAGATAGATTCCTAGGATTCGTTGGATTCAAGTATGAAGTTAGAATGGATGACTATCATGGAGCTGATTTTTTGGACAGGTTGCGGTTAGACACTTTAGAAAAAAAAAGGTTGATCTCTGATATGCAATTAATTGTCAAACTGATGAATGAGATATCAGTCTGCTCTCAGTTATTGTCCAGGATTGAATGATCCTGGAGAAGAACTTTGAAACTTTGTTTTTTTTTTTGACTTTACTGAAATTTAGGCCGTTCAGTGCCGTTCGCACTCGTATTGACAAAACTTTGAGAGCGTTGAACGGTGTGAGAACTGATTTGTCTAATCAAAGTCTTTCTAGATTAAAAAGGAGGCTGTATAATGTGCTTTAATTATGTCGATTCATTTGTATAATCTTCTGTTTTTATTTTCTCCATGAATTTTAAGCTATACAGAGCGACTCAAAAGAGTGCTCTCTTCAAACTTTTAAACCGTCTGATGAATGAGAACAAAAATTAGGGACAACATGTGTAAGGTCGTTCTGCATTTTTTGACATAGTGGTGACAGCAAAAAATGTCAAAATGACAGCTGGGCGTCATCAATACTAACCCGCAAGAGTTCTCTCTTCTCAAAACTAATAGGATATGAGGAGGTACACAAGTTCTTCAAAATGAGCTATTATCCAATCTTTTTGACGAGGATGAATTTTACGAAAAAAAAAAATTGGTTAAAAAAAAATCCTCGTAAAAAAAAAAAAAGTGATAGCTCATTTTAGAGATCTTCTGTACCTCATCATATTCTCTTAGTTTGAAAAAGTCAACTTTTGTGGGTAAGTATTAATCACGTAACAAAAATGACAAAGAGCCGCACTGTATATTTTGTTGCCATCAACCAGTTGCTCAAGTTATAAATTGTATATTTTTGTTATAATGGGGACTAACTATGGCTTGGTTCACAAGTCTTCGGATGTATACGGATCCCCAGATAACTTTTAGGGGCTGTAATTGGATTTTTTTTTCTGTTCCAGAGCGTTTCGCTCGATTACCTGTGTCTTTACCGACAACAGAAGTTGACTAAGATCTAATCCCTAGGCCACATACCCACTCAAACACTAAGTGTGCGTATCCAACTGTGAAGTGTGGAGATAGCCGGCGGACACTTCCGCTTTATATTGGTAATCCGTCCAAGTAGAGCTTTCCAAATATTCTTGATTGATTTAATTATATCCACAAAATGACGTGAGTTTTATACAAATGATGGTCTCTTAGCCTGCAGTAGCACAATAACATTCAGAAGGAATTGGGACAGCTCATTCATCCAACGATATTTTTTTTCAATGTAACCTATTTCTTACTTGTTAATGAGAAACAATGACAGGAGAAATTCATCCATATATTATTGTGAGATGGACAAGGATAAAGAATTACGGCACAGGCGCATGCACGTGTAAATAAAGGAGTTTGGATTCTGTCACGTGTTGTAGTGAAGAAACTATTATGGCGTCATACTAAGTATAATATTTACGTAGTAGTTTATTGCTTATTGGACAAAAATTAAACTGCGAAAGGTACTCTTCTGTATAAAATCGGGTGGAAAGAAACATAGAAAATATATGCTTCCTTGATACATATCCATTTTCATGAATTATTGCCAGTTTGCGAAATTTTAAACCATAACTTTCAATTCAAAATGACTATAATAGCCTGGGCGGGGTATAAGCAAACTTGTCAGTGGTTGTAATCATATTTGATGCAAAGTGGGGTAGCTGAGTACACGTAGTATATCCAAAGTAGGAAGAAATCATGTACTAATCGTGTATAAAGAAGTTGTTTATTACTGCAGAGCGCTTTCGGCTTGAAAAGCCATCTTCAGTGCTTCAGTATGTCAAAACATTTTTAGATAGTGGGACATTTCCCAACAGAAGAGTCGCGTTCACAGACAAAACACATTAAATTGTATAACACGCAGTCACCACATGTAAATAATTAAACATCACTCAATTAAAAACCGAAGTACAAAATTCAGAAACATAAACAAAGTTTTTAAAAGATGAAAATATTTTTTGTAATCATATTTGATTTGTGAATATCCCTCAAATAGTCAGTGATTCAATAAAATTCAGAAAAAATGCATTGTTATTTTAGATGGATCATTAAAATATGGGCGCCCCAATGTTTTGTACTTATAAGTGATTTTTTGCCTAACCCAAACTAACCAAGGTCAAATTTGACTAAATATCGACCTTTGTTATAACCTCGGTCATAACCTAACGGACAGGTAGCGATAAAGACAGATGGTCATAATTTAGTTAGGTACATTCTCCCTGAATTCATAAAAAATAAAGTCTTGTCCTTGATGGTAGCTTTTCAGTTATTTCCAAGTAGGTTCAGAGTTCTTCTGTTACCTTATGCAGTCGATAATCATCGTTGCACATGATCTAAGGGTAACAAGACCACTAGACGTGGGTACCAGCAACATTGTCAACTGTCAGAATATAAATCGGTTACGATAATATTACTGTTGTTTCCCGTTTTCGAATTATAAAACGTGATGAGTGTGACTTGGTGCTGTTTCACTGCTCCCCGTAGACTTGTAGACTACACTTATAATATTATGTCATCATTCTGAAAGACAATGCATGTTTATTTTTGGGAATCTTCAACTAGGCTTAATAGATAACCCACAGAAAAATTATCTTATAGGACTTTTATTTATATCGTGAATAGGAAAAAATTGTTTCGACTTCAATAACTGATCACTGTTTATGACAATTGGGTCAAATTATTGTGAGATAAAACGAGGTAGTTTTATACCAAATCAAAAAATGATTTTTTTTCTGGTCTAGTGTTCTTGAATAATTGTCTGTTGAGTAGTCAATAGAACACCGGTGAATACCTACGACATTCGATGATAGATCGAAACCCTTAGAAATACTCTCGTGTTGTTGGAGAAAATGTGAGAATCAATGTGAAAAAGATCGAAGTGTGTTTCCTCAACATTGATACAAAATTTCCTAAGGAACTCTCATGAGAGAAAGTCATCATAATCATTTGTAGAAAAATGCTCTTTATAAGATGACTGAAAAAATGGGGTTGTTTTCACCTCTAATCACTTCTTGGAACCTTATCTTGCGTCAGAAATGTATGCAGTGTACCAAATTTCAACATTTCAGTATGAGCAGTTTCGAAAAAACATATTTAGGAAGATCCGTGAAAGACTTTCAGGTATCATATTCCAGGATCTGGAATGCGAAAAAAGTACCATAAAAAATGAGATTGTTTTCACCCTTAACAGTATGATATGCCTCTGATCAAAATTTGAAAAATATGGGCTCAAATTCTAATTCAGATATAAAATCTCAAGTATGTGATGTATCAAGCTTCATGATTTTTGTGTGAACGGTTTTTGAAATATTGAATTGTTGAATTGAATTGAATTGCGCTCAATATTAGTCATCATATTAGTCTCCATTTTAGTCAAATGCGCAATCGCCTTTTTAGTCACGTTGCTGATATTTTATCAAGATAAATTAAGATGGTGTGAGTGAAAAACGTCAATTCCTGAACTCAGCTATGTTTTATACACAAAATCAAACCTTTTGCCATCCACATTGAATTTGGTGTGAGCGACACTTTTAAGACAAATTTAATGTAGATGGTACCATATGGTTCCCGTTTGGCAAGCGGAAATCTGTCATTTCCACTTCGACGTGAAATTGAATGTGATGTGAGGTTTCCTTTTAGTTTGTTTTCGAATTGTAAATTGTAACTCCCGAATTTCCGCTTGGCAAACGGGAATCATAAGTTACCATCTACATTGAGTTTGTGTTCAAAATCACGCTTACGCCAAAATCAATGTGGATGATACCATATGATTCCCGTTTCCCAAGCGGATATTTGACAGTTCCACTTAGCAATAGAATTGAATGGACCTAAACCAGGTATTAATCTTACAAACATCAAACACACTACAGCTTGAGCTGGCAACTTTGCAGCGGGCCATGATTTATGGCATTTGACGTCATTATGTTGCGCCTTCATCTCCCTACATATTACATCAGGCAAAAAAGCGTTTGTAAATTTCAATATATTATTAGGTTGAATGATGAAAAAACAAAGGTTTTAATTTATTGCCTGTCCCTTGACTAGTTCCAACTTTCATTGAATATCTATTTAGAATATGAATATCATAACATTTCTCACATTTTTTCACACTATTGGCAAAAACGCTCGAGTTCTGAAACAATGCCTATATAAAACTAGATCATGAAAAAAATCATCATATCTTTCATAAGTGTGAGCACGTGATGACCCAGATTCAATTATTAGACAATGTGCTAAATTCCATATTAAAAGCTATACAAATTCGTATGAACACCAAAAAATCTGCATCATTGGCAACGCAGCAGCAAACCGTCTGATATAAGACTAACAAGATTCGACATTCGACCGAACGTGGACCGAACATAGATAACACGGTTCACCAGTCCCCATAAAACGCACGTATGTCGCAATGTTCTGGATGGATTCAGCGCAACTCATTCGCGGCATTGGCCGTCGTCATGGTGACCAACATAATAAAGCATCAGCTGATTCATAATTTTCCACGTCTCCGACTATTATGTATGGTCTTAAAATGAAGAGAAAGCATACTATATGGAGAAAGGTAGTCGCGCCAGTGGTTTATTTCTGATCATTTGAAGCAATATTCGTAGTTAACGGACGGAAACCGCGGGCACCAGCGGTTGTAAGATAATATGTTCGATCGTATGTTTTTGTTTGAAAATAAAGTCTTTGAATTGATAAATGTGGATTATAGGTAGGTATGTTTAACCATTTATTTTTGGTAAAGTGGCATCCCTCTCCATTGGTACATATTTGGGAATACCCTGTATACAGGATAGTTTTAATATATTAGTAGGTATCAAGGCGCCTGTAAGTATATGGCGCCTCATACACTCCGCCCTTCCATTGTTCCGAAAAAAATTAAACCAACTTAGTTTCAATTATTATACTGTTCAAACAATAGAAAATACTACTATATAATAATATGTATTTGAGACACTTGCATCCAATCACGAAATAAAAATGATGTGTATTATATTTTTTCATTTAATAGGCATCTAGAGCTTCCATGCCCCTGATTGTACAATTTTTTTTTCTGAAAATCATATTTAGATCTCTTGTGAAAGGACATTTCCAGTTATTTTTTCGTGAGCTGCCTTGACCAGAAGTAGCCTCGATTTCGTCAATTTGTCCATCACTCTGATTTCAAAAAATTTGAACCTACTTTTATTTTTTGATAAAATACTAAAATAGTAGTTCTCTTGTATTGTAGACGACAAACTTCACTATAATTAGTCGAGTTTTTTCTCGATTTTTCTCCCACTCTGTAATACTAAATGAGGTCTTCATTCATTTGTTTGTTTTTAAATCGCCTTAATGATAGATCCTCCAAAATTCTAGTCTCGAAAATTGGTCCCAGCATTTTGTACAGACATTCAGGAACGCTCTGTCTATAACTAGAAAATTCATTTGACATTACTTTTTCCTAGTTTAGTTTATAAATTTGAATATACCCGAGAAAGTCGAACGGTCAAGTTTTGAAAATAATTTGCCTTTCTCTATACTTTTCTGGAACTCCGTATCCTGGAAACCATCATTTGTAGTTGTGAGACAGACTATCATTCTTAAAAGCAAATCAACTTGAAGTGAATATCCAGACTTGACCTGTCCTATCCAGAAAACTTCTCAGAACCCTTTGAAAGCAATAAAGCATACTGCGTTCTTCAACCTGCAATATACACTTTTTCCCAAATAGCTTTGAATAACGGTTTTGCGTTCACGCTTTGGCCTATTTTGAGTGTTTGATATTTTTTGTATTTCGTGGCTTTCTATGAACACCATGAACCTTGAAGATAAATCCGTAGTCTTATTTGAAAAACTGGATTCAGATCGTTCGATGTTTGTTGCAAACCAAAGGCATTTTGACGGATTAATCAAACACGCAATTTTATTGTTGATTATCAGTAACATTTATTATGAGTAAACTATATTTGTCCATCATTTTGTGATATTATAAATCTTCAATAAACAGAACTTATACTAAAATGTGAGTGAGTGACACATCAAAATATTGTCTTTGAAAGAATTGAGATTCGTTACAAATAATTCAAATCCACTTGGAGAAACTATCCCAGATCTTTGATGTTGCTGCTTCTTCAGTTATTGCAATAATCAACACTATTTTGGACGGATTTTGGAATAGTGAATGTGAGAAATGAAAAAAGCAGATACAGATATCACTAACATAACTAATTCATTTAATAATGAGATTATTGTCCCCTGCTTACTTGAATAGTTTCAATCTTAGAGCTGTATCAAAGCATGCAGAGAGCAAAATAGAGCGACAACAAAAATTGCGATAATCATATTCAAAGATTATTTAGGATCGTATGAATGTTTTTTCGACATAATTTTTTCCAGTTAGTCACTGGTAAAATGAGTCTTAAGAAATCAGAGATACCTGAGTTACATTAAAGTTATTTTGATACATTACATATCAACTGTATCCATTTTTATGGGTTGAGTTTTGAATAATTCTAGGCATACATATGTCTTCTGTAATGGTTCCTTATCGAACTTGACAGACACAAGCCAAATATTGCTCCAATTATCTGGAACAAGAAGGATAAAGTCAAATAAGGATTTGATGTATGTGAACTGGTTTATCAAATGAGCTGAATGTGAACTCCAATACAGTCATGGATCGATATATGCATAGATAGTCAAGAATCAGATTTGTGAAATATTTGTTATGAAGAGAAAAGCAAAAATATTGATTCAGTTGAAAAGCCACAAAATTTTGATACAGAAAAAGTACCATTTCAAAAAAGGGATACGATTATATGAATTTCTCGAAGGGAGGATTCATGGCCTTTTTTAAATTGATGTATCTGATACAATCAATCATTCTATGAATTCCATACTATTAAGTATTCTTTAAAATGTACTCGTAGTCATCAGAAGGCACTTTTCACTTAATTTCTGATTCAAACTGATATTTCCAATAAAAATTTTGTTTCGAATTTCACAAATCTGATTGATTGTATTGCGGCACGTTTCATGAATAATTTTTGTATTATTGATAATAAGACCAATTTCAATCAACATGTTTCAGAAACACTGTGTCAATGAGTATGCTGTTTCTTAGATCCACAAGATTTCCCCTTACAAATTGAGAAATTATATATGCGCGCTTATGCATTTTCAATGTAAAACATGTGTGTATTGAATACTCGGGATAGTACAGTGCTAGCTGTCATCATAATACATCAAAACATACTTACCTCCGCAGCAGCTACTCCTATAGCGATTCCAGCAATCAATCGCGATTTATTCATCAAGAATGAGTTGAGCTTATCAGCGCATCCTTCGTTAAACACATTGTTGTTAGGACTAGGACATGGTTCCTGCTCGCAACAACTGGCTGGTTTAGGAAACACCTCATCAGGGCTAGTAACACCGCAACACTTCAACTAGAATAAAGTTATTTGCAATAGTTGTCGAAAACGGTGACTTTTTACTCATCCAACTCACCCAACGTTGAGTTGCGTCTCTAGTTTCAATCGCCCCAGGAGTATTCTCATTGAAAGTCAATTCAAGATTATGTTTTATGCTTTGTCGCAGCTGTCCTTCATTCTTGATCTCCAAGAATGCATATACTCCAATGGCAACTTGGATGATGAAAATAGTAAGCAGAACGATGGCGTACTGGAGAAAATATTATTCAGGTCAAAAATGAGCTGTTTGATTTTGTCATTTAACTCACCGTTGTAAGCATACATGTACTCTCCTTCACAGCTCCACAACATCCCAAGAACGCAGTGATGAATATCACTGCTCCAATAACAATTGAAATAATAGGGGCAAACTTGAAATTTTCAGGGATCACTCTGGTCACTTCAGTGATGTTCAACTTGAACATTATTCCAACAACGATCAGGGCCAAGCCGACCAACTGAAATTTGAGTCAAGTTGTGAATTTATAGATCTTGTAATATAGACATTTACGACATACTACATATTCGAATATACAATTTGATAGTGCATTTACTCTATTGAAAACCAGATACTACAATAAAGTTTTGTCAAAATTAAAAAAAAAAGAGTGGGGCACCAGGTCATACTTAAACAGGGTGTCAATGTTTGGAACTCTTGGTTTAATGTTGGTCTTTGATAAATGAAATTGCTATTCACAGTTGCACAACTGAAATAGATATCAAAATTTTGGGTGTGTCACTAGAAAGTCTGATTCAAGACAATTTGAACAATTTCTGTTAAAGTGGCAATACCTCGAAAACCATCGATGTTTTATTTGGTAATTTTATGTTTTTATGCATGGATGCGTATGTTCTTGAGTGAGAAACACATAAGAAATACACTCCCCAACAAAAAATTCCGGACAAAAATAATTTGAGTAATTTTGATTTCCTTGTAATTTTTGTCCAATTTTGGAAACATTTTTAACAAAGTGTAGCCCTATGTCTCGAGACATTACCGTTGATTTTGGTTTTGGAAAAATACTGATGACTTGGTCATTATACAGGGAGGAATAGAAGCTACTTTTTTACCATCAAGTTTTTAACACCCTGTGGAAAAATTGAGCAGCAAAATTCATCTTTATTATGTTCTGTTGTAAAGTGCAATCTCTTCTCAACAAAATGTTTTTTTGGTCATGTTAATATCTGCTTTCTCAGACCCATGTTTAAATACAGTTTTTCGATATTTTATCAACAATGCATAAAGTTGAGCCCTATGTCTTGAGATATTACCCTTGATTTTGGTTTTTGAAAAATACTGATGGCTTGGTCATTATACAAGGAGGAACAGATGCTACTTTTTCACCCTTGAGTTTTTAACACCATGTGGAAAAATTAAGCGGCAAAATTCATCTTTATCATGTTCTGTCGTGAAGTGCGATCTTTTCTCAAAATAATCTTTTTTTCGTTCATGTTGTTATTGCATTTACATTTTTAGAGAAGATACAGATGGGGGAGAAAATGCTGCAGTTTTCCAATATTTTATCAACAAATGGATGAAAACATTCTCATGGACTTGCATGAACAGATGTTCCAAAATTCAATATTGTCCCAATTCACCCAATGTTTCATATTGGGCAAATTGTTCACCTCGAACACTCTTTGGAGGCAGTAGAATCATGGTGTGGGCTGGGGTATAACTACATGGCTGTACAGATCCTGTAATAATTGAAAATGGGAAATCGAACACATGGGCATGGGATAGGTATGCTAGGATTGCTAGGTAGACAATACATGTTGGCAATAGACATCTGGAAACCTTGCCTGATTCGCGAGAAGCCCTTCTTGAAAAATGACAAATTTTTCTCAAGGGGGATCAAAAGAAGTCATAGGAATACGATGTCACAATAAGCGCTATTAACTTGAGAACATTTTGTTCATGCAAGTCTATAAAAATGTTTTCATTAATTATTGTTGATAAAGTATCGAGAAACTGCAGCATTTTCTGTAAACATCTGTTTATTTTCTTGAAAAGCAGATATTGATTCTTACTCTACCAGTCGTACGAGTATTATCGTTGGGTTTCTGGGCACTCTGTTTTTTGAGTACATTTTGCTTGAAAACGAAAACGCCAGAACACCCACTATGAATATAAACAATGGTCGTACAAAAACTCCCTTTGCTTTCAATGAAACTATAAGTTTATACCTAGATGTTGCAAAAACAGGAATCGCATATTAAAATTATATACACTGTGGGCCAAATTAAATTAGAACCTAGTTGGATCCTTGATAACTTTTTTGTTTGTTTATGGATTTGGATGAATTTTGGATATGATATTGGTCAATTTGTTCTGGATGTTCCTCCAAAATTGAGTTTTCGAATTTTGGACAGGACCGGACTTACGACGTTTTTATAAAATTGGTGCATTAACGAACTGCGCTACGTACAGACCAACTGATATATTTTTTGGGAAGGACATTAGTGGGAAAAGGTATCCTGATAATATCAATATTTTAGAACCATAACCTAAGAAACTATGATTTTTTCTATATGATGGTGCTAATCGGCATAAAAACTATTTCACTTCATTTTGATCAAAGTTTCTTGAAATTTCATAGCAACGTGGTATGTTTGTTAGAGATTTGTCGATTTTTTCACATTTTAGATTTTTTAATTTGGAAAAAAAATAATAACCAATTATTTTTTTTTTTTTTTTTCGTTTTTAAACTTTGTTTAATTTCACTCGATAATTTGGAAGGGGCCGCCGCAACATTGCCGTGCATAAATATTTTTTTCCATTAATCGTTTGATCGAGATTTTATCTTTCACAGATAGAACCATGTCTACGTATTCAAAATCAAACAGGCAAACTCTGGAATCTCAAAAATGTTAACAATTTTCAACAATCCACGTTGCAATGGAATTTCAAGAAATTTTGATCAAAACGAAGTGAAATAGTTTTAATGCCGACAAGCACCATCATATCGAAAAAAACATAGTTTCTTAGGTTATGGTTCTAAAATATTGAAATTATCAGGATACCTTTTTCCACTGATGTCCTTCAAAAAATATATCAGTTGGTCTGTACGTAGCGCAGTTCGTTTTTGCAACGAGCTTAAATGCACCAATTTTATAAAAACGTCGTAAGTCCGTTCCTGTCCAAAATTAGAAAACTCAATTTTGGAGAAACATCCAGAACATATAGACCAATATCATATCCAAAATTCATCTAAATCCATATTCAAACAAAAAAGTTATTAAGGATCTAGTCAGACATGAACCACAACATTTCGAAATTTTGACAATCCAATTTTTTTTAACTACTAGATAATAATTATTGGATAAAGCGTGTTCCCCTTATTTTGAAAATTTGCAGTAATTATTTATTTACATACAGTCCAAAAGAAGTCAATGTATCGGTCAAGTAGTTATTTTTCACAGCTTAAACAATTCGTCGCCTCCCGAGAGCTGAGCGTCGCGACGGGTCGAGAAATCGATTTCTCACTTATTCACGGTTTATAGTTAACATTTTTGATTAATAAAAAAATCTTATAAAAATCATCCGTAATCACAAACCGGTATAGCTCAGAAATGAGTATGATAGATGAGTTCGATTGAATAACAAAAGAGTTCAGGAATAACATTTACTTTCGCATGCGCGTAATTTGAAAGTCCCTACAATCTACTCATATTTTTGACGCGCCGCGACGCTTAGCTATTGGTAGGCGTCAACATTTTAGAACTGTGGCAAATATCCACTTGACCCCAGATACTGAACTCTTTTACAGAAATTGAATATCAATATTCGTTTTCAAGATATTGGCATGAGGAGTTTCAAGTGAACACCCTGTATAGGCATGTCTGGAACGAGTCGCACGTCGCATGCCGGTTTGTTGTGAGAGCCCACTGAAATAATATTATATTAAGCACGAATAAACAACATGTTGCTCGACGAAAATAACTTTATTGGTCACTACAAAACCTTTCCTTTTTTGAGAAGTAAGAATAGGTATTCGGCATTCAAAATAATAATTTTCGGGATAATAATTTTTTTGACAGTCAATAACTTTTTATCAATCAGTTGATATTTTCACTGGCAAGAAGTAATTTTAAACAAGTTTATTAGGGTCTATACAGGGTGTCTCATAATTACTGGACGAATCTCCAGCTCTGAATTTATTGGTCAAAAATAACCCAAAATATAAACATATATCGCAAAACGCCCCCTGATGCAGCAACGCCTCTTTAAAGGGGGACATCTGAGGATGAATTTTTCCAATTATTACTGGTTCGCAAGAAAGTTTTGATTTCCGTCCATACGCGGCCAAGAGAGGTCCTGACCCTAGAGCTACAAGAACTACCTGAGAAGACCCGAAGGTACTACCTGGTACCTGGTAAATATTTAGAGTAGAGGAGTTAGACTTTGGTCTAACCACCCGTACCCTGAATCCTTCGTTCTTACGAAGAAGATAAAATTCGTTCTCCCCCTTTTGATAACGTTTCAGGTTTATTTCAGAGCTGGTGAAACCCTATTGCACTATAGTTTGTCTATGAGGGTTCTTGGAAAACCAAAAGCAAAGTTGACCTGCTTGGTTTTATTTCCAGAGTGATCGGGTAAAACCGGCGGTAGTAGGTCACCAACTGAGCTTGGTGGGGTTCATCCCCCCCTGAATAAACCCTTCTGCCCCTTAAAAAGGCGACACGCACATCCATCTGGCCTCTTCAAGGCACTAGTTCTTAAGACAATGGATGCTAAAACTGTAGCGAAAGAGTTGAAACAACTCTCAAGAGGAACGCGAAAGGAAAGATAGCATTATTGAATGCTATCAGTCCGAGACAGACAAGCTGCGACCTGAGATTGTTCGACTCAGGACTCCACCGCTGAAAAAAGCTCCCCCTGCTCCTCCTAAATATTCAAAGGAGAAGGAGTTTAGGAAGACTATCAGTTTTCTAAAGATTGAGATCGAGAGTCTCAGATCTCAGCTAGAAAGGAAGGCTCCCTCTGATCCTCCTCTTTCTTCAAAGGTGGAGACACAGAGGGAGGCTGTGTTTAAAGAAAGGGGAAAAGAGGGCTGTCCCCTCACCTTCTTCAAAGGTGGAGAAGTTGCCAACTTCAAAGACGAAGCGGACGGAAAAAACCAAGAGAGACTCACCGGTCCCTTCACCTTCTCCGATGACATGCAGGTTGATCCCTATGCTGGAGTCAAGAGAAAAGCTGGGGGCAGTGACGGCATGTCTCCGGACGGCTCGCAAAAGGGCAAGCATGTCCAGAAAAATTTCGCCACGCCCCCTCCAGCAGAGAAGGCACCGGCGCCCCCGCTACCGACCCTCGACGACGAACGTTCGGGACACGTCCCGCTCGTACCACCACCCGCGACCGCGACGGACTTTGCGGCAGCAGCTTCCAAGAGGGCTCGCGCTGTTTCTAGAGGAAACCCGCATATTGAGTGAGCTACGTGCAAAGCTCCAAGCAGCATCGTAGGCAATGGCTTCCGTTACGAGGGACGACGTGAGGATCATTCCAGCTTCACTGGATGATCACAAAGACATCCAGACCGTTCTGGATGAGATGGCAGCTGATTACCACACCTTCTTTCGACCAATGAGCGTTCGTTGCAGTTAGTCATTCGCGGACTACCTGCCAACGCAGACCTAGAAACGGTCAGGTCAGAGCTCGCCACCTGCTTTGGCATCGATGCTGTGCCGCTCCGCATGACCAGCCAGAAAACCTTTTAATACTATAATAAATAACAAAGAAAAACTTTTCAATAATAATAATAAATAACAGAGAAAAACATTCTGTCGAAACAGATTCAATCATTTTGCCTTCAGTCCCATATATTATGGTGGATCAATACTTCGCAAAAAATATTGAGTTTTGATTATAGCTGGGTTGCAAAATAAGAAAACACTGATGTAGGTGTTCATAATGCTGTTTGCTTGATAAAATAGACTTTCAGCCCTAATTCAATTGAAAAGGTGTAGCGTAATTAAACTCAAGGTTACTTCAGGGAGTGGAATTCAATAATAAACTCAAAGAATTCATTTACAGAATAAATACATGCATTCCTGGAAACATTCACTATGTTGAATCTTCTAAATTGTAGAAGGCTTTCAAGGTTTGTGATAAGATTCAGAATCGGAAGATATTTTCCTGTGAAAACTTGATTTTCATTGAACCAGTAACGGATGATGTTGTGAGTCTGGGTGCGGGATTTGATTCTGACTTAGTTGTGAGGGTTTCTAAGTGTGAATCGGATAGTGATAATTTGGGTCGGTAGAGGGGATCGATGTTTCTCAGAACTTGATCTCTGGTTCCAATGGTGTTGATCTTCAGGTTCCAAATCAGGGTATTTCTGCCTGCTTGGAGGGAAGACCAGATGCGAATACGGCTAGCAATTCTAAGCAGATAAAGTTTTTTTCGAGGTCGAACATGCTCGGCAGTCTAATGAAGATATCTGGGGTTTTGCGAGGGTGGTAAATGAGAATGAATATTTCTTTAGCATTTTGTATTTGAACATCCAATCACTAAGAAACAAAACTGATGATCTATTTTTGCTTTTGGAATCGTATCAGTTTCCTGCCCTAGTTGGACTGACGGAGGATTGGCTGATACCATGTGAAGTCTTTTATGTTTCCAAATACGTGCCTCTCTCCCCATTCTGCAAATCTGTTGCCAGTCATGGGAGTTCCTTGATTATGGTGCGGGAGGATATTGTTGAGAAATTTCAGTTCTCTGCGATTGACACGTTCAATGATTTGAATGAAGAATTTACTTTTGAGTTGTCGATTATGAGATCAGGGAGTTACAATCTTTGTATTGTTTGTGTTTATCGGAGTCCATCGTCAGACGCTTCTCAGTTCGTCGACAGGTTGGAAAATTTGTTTTCAAAGTTGCCTGGGAATGGGAGAATCATGATTGTGGGTGATTTCAACATTGACTTTCTGGATCCGACTTCCCACACTCTGGGTTGGCATTATCAATGTTACTGCAATCATATGATATCACAATGCATGTTGATCTACCCACCAGAATTACTAAAAGTTCTGCTTCTCTTATTGACTATTGTTGATTTAACTTGGGCGCGATGATCGAATGTCGTGTTGAACCATCCGGTTGATTGATATCTGTAGGTATGTACCTGAACAAGTTTTCCAACAGAAAAAAATGCAGGATGGGACGCCTATTTAGCACCACTAACTATGAAAAATTTGGTGAACCTTGTTCCTCCGTTGATTGGTTCGAGATTTTCAAAGTGTTCAATGTTGTCACCTCTCCTGTGAATTCGTCGTTGCAGCCCTTGGATTCTTTTTATTGCTCACTCAGACATTGTTTCTGTAAAGCCTTTCCGTTTCAGAAAATAAATTCAGAAAAGAAAAAACTGTGGATCACCAAAGGTCTGCGGATCTCTTCCAGAAACTTGTCTTCATAATATGAAAATATTCAATACCAATCCCGCTTTCCATGCATATTTCTGCCGTTACCGTTTATATTATAAGCGTCTGGTTAGAATCACAAAGGAGAAATACTATAGTGAACGATTCAGAAACTCCCGTAATCTCCAAAGGAAGAGCTGGTCCGTAGTCAACGAAATTAGAGGAAAAAGCAAGACATCTACTGTACCTTCCGTGTCGCCTTCTTGTTTGAATGACTTTTATTGTTCGATTGCTGAGTCCGTAACCAGGAGTCTACATGCAAATACTGATCCTCTGCAGTACTTGGAACATCAGAACGTAGTTGGAACCTGCTTTTTTATCCCAACTGACGAACTAGAGATTCGGGATTGTCTCCTTGTGATGGATCTTCCGTTGATGATGAACTGTCTGCAAGGATCTTGTTGTCGCTTCCTGGGAGCGCGGTTTCAGCTTTGGCGAAGGCAATAAACTGTTCATGGAACTCTGGCTAGTTTTCCTCTTGTTTAAAGATGGCAAAGGTCATTCCAATTCACAAGGGTGATGACCCTGATGATCCCAATAATTTCCGGGCTACTTCACTTTTGTCAGTCCTATCTAAACTTATTGAGAAACTTGTGAAAAGAAGAATGCTAACCTTCCTTAAAACTAATAGTATTCTAAACCCCAAGCAGTATGCATATCAATCCGCTTCGGGAACTACTGATGCTATTCACAACTTACTGGAGACGGTTTATTTGGGTGTGAATGGTGGTTAGAAGGTGGCAACTGTATTTTGTGACTTGTCCAAAGCTTTCAATTGTGTTAATCACCAGATTCTTTTACAAAAATTACATGTGTATGGCTTTTGGGGTATTTCCAATGATTCGTTCAGGAGTTTTTTGTCCGAGAGATTTCAGCGAGTTGTAGTTGGCCAAGGTTCATCTGATTTATCAATTACGAGATGGGGAGTCCCACAGGGCTCTGTACTTGGTCCACTTTTGTTTTTGTTATATGTAAATGATTTGCCGCGGTTGCCAATCCAGGGTACTATCACTCTCTTCGCTGAAAAATGTCTATTGTTTGCTGAAATGATTCTTATCAAAAACTGGTTCAATGCCAATCTTCTAACTCTTAATGTGGATAAGACACACCTCATTTCCTTCAAGGATTTGTTGATGCGGCTTTCATTGATTTTTGTCCATTGGCTTAGAGTAGCTGTTCCAGGTTCTTCAGTGTTATGATCGATAGAGATTTTAAGTTTGATCGGCATTATGCCGGGGTCTGTGGGCATGTAGCATCTGAGTGCTATGCTGTTGGTGTTGCTGCTGGGGAGCTGGACTCTGGATTGGCAAGAGGTGTGTATCACTCTTTGGTGGAGTCACACTTGCGCTACGGAGTTGCATTTTGGGGCAATGCTAGTCAATGCTTATTGAATCCCTTGTTTGTCCTGCAGAAGCGGGCGGTTCGTTCCTTGTATGGTGTGCCTCCTCGCGAATCGTGCAAATCCCTGTTTACGAGGTATAAAATATTGACCCTGACGTCCATTTTCATTTTGGAGGTTGCAACTTTAATTTTCAAAGTGCAGAGTAGTTTGCTCCGTCCTTCTCATGATCATTTGACTCGTCAGGGTAACAATCTTCTCCTAGTCAGACACAATCATCATCCCTTATTAAAAAATCCATTATTTATGATGAACGTGGAATCTTCAACACTCTGTATCCAAGAATAACTGGTAGCACATCAGTTAAGAGACTTAGGACACTTCTATGCAGAATATTGTATGAGGAGGCTTATTATAATTTATCAGAATATTTTTGTGATACTTTTTAGATCTTGTTCATACCAAAATTGTCTTCGTTATATTGTTGTTCAATTATTCATATTCATGTTATTCTTAATACATTTTCAAAAAGGTACTTTTCATCGTATTTTAATGCTATTTTGAAGCACTACTCATATTTTAATATTTTATGTGCCATTTTTTCATTTATTCTATAGTATACTACTGTTTTAGTGCTTTGTCAACAAATGACGTGCATTTATGACAATGATGTATTTTATCAATCAATCAATTCGGAAACCAATCACTCAATCCGAATACCTACCTTGTAACTAGATTTCCTTCCTAGCTATTCGACATTAACTAAATTCGAGGACTTTTTGTAAAAGCGTAGTTATGAAGATGATACGTTATATTAATATTTTTTCAATATTGTGGTGATAATTTTGACAGATAATTTTCATTTAACTTTATCTTGGTTGCATATGAAACAAGAATTCATAACCAGATTCGTTTGTAGTGTTGTCACATTGTGAGAGGTGATGACGTCAACGACTCCAAATTTTTCAAAGGGGCGGGCGGCGCGAGTGTTCAAATCCCATAAAAAAATTAAAGCGGGTCGCTGAGAGAAAATAAGGGCGATTTTGTGAATAATATATGTATAGATTCAGGTCAATTTTTGAAAAAGAGTATAATACCTCAAAAACTCTAAGCTTGTTTATAACTGTTTTTCTGATTACTAATAAGATTTGATTACTCCAATCCGTGAGTTGAATCTACTGATAAATGTCATGTTGACCAGACAAAGTAGCCCGTACATAAGAGAATAATGTAACATCAAAATGATGTAAAAATTGGTTAACGCTGATGTGCACGGGCCTTTGCCACGTCTATCGATAGGTCTTTTTATCATGGAATTTTACTACAGATAGCGATATTGGAGCTTGATTTAATAATTATACTTCGGATAAATTCGTCAAAATGTTTAAAACATGAAAAAGTGTAGATTTGATATGGATATTTTCTTAGAGCTAGGGCCCAGTGGGATGCACAGAAGGGTTATACAGAACCCATTAACGCCGACAAAAAAAAATCCAAAAATTCTGTGGAATTTTGATATAAATGAGTGGTAAACATTTCTACCTAACATGTTTAGTCGACTAAACTATTTTTTTCCTATTTCCATCAGTATGATACGCCACTGATGATTTTTTCAAAATTCTGAGCCCGAGATCTGATTTGGCGTCAAAAGTTCATACAGGTACCAAATTTCATTAATTCAGCGTGAGCGATTTCGAAAATATTGAGGAAGACCTTAGGTTAGGGTGCCGATCCATCGATGTAGGAGATAACGATTTTCTCGAGAACAACTAGCCCTATCGATATGAACTGGAAGTATGTCTTTTGAATAGAAAGCCTTGACGTATCGTATCCTGGAATCAGAATGTGAAAAAAAGTGCCATAAAAAAATGGGATTTTTTTCACCCCCCTCGCCCAGTAGTTATTGTTCGCCCCTGATTGAAATTTTGGAATTATGAGCTCAACTCCTGATACAGCATTGACAGATCATGCGATGCATCAAATTTCACAATTTTTGTATCAACGGTTTCGAAAACATTGAGGAAAAACCGTCTTTAGGGTGCCCAATTTAAAAGGGCGTAGCTCCCTTAGGAAGCATTTTTCGACACTTTTTTTATGAAAATATCTCGGAAATCAACCCAGGAATTTTGTACCCAAAGAACACCCTGTATACCTAGTGTTGTAAAATTTTTAGAAATATAAATGTTGGTAAAATGTCCAGAAATACATCTGGAATTATTGGAAACATAGATTTCCAAGAAGCAGGCTTCTTGAGAACGTCAAATAGAACTTTCACCAAAGAACACTTGGAAAGAAAATACAAATATTCAACTTAAATAAATATTCATTAAAATGGTGGGAATTTTTTTTTTTTGGGGTTCAAAAGATCAGTCCATTTCATCTGAGTCAGAATTTTTAGACGTTCAATGTGTTATATTCAAAGTACACGACTTTGAATCGATCCCTCCTTTCATGTTCATGAATTTAAATAAGACAGTTAACTAGGCTAAGCAAGGAATCTCGAATTTATACCTAAGTAGTTATAGAATAATATACACATCATTATTGATAGAGAATTATAGATGGAATTGTTAATTATTGCAAATCACAAACCCGCTATGAGTGATATAAACAGGATTTTCAGATACTAACTCAACATCTGGCAGCCAATCATCCAGTTAAGCATCCGCTTTGGAACGTTGTGTTGTCTACTTTGTAGATATCTATCTCAACATAACATCATGAGTGAAGCTGTATCTTTATTTCCTTAGAATAACGTACAATAACCAATATAACTTATTGTGCAGAGAGAGATAAATATACTTTTCAAAGATTAATTGATAGAAGTCGCTGTTGTTACTGTCATTCTACTCTTTCTCCTCCTCTTCCTTTAATGCTTCCTTCTCTTCCCATATCATTCTTTATCGAGCGCGAATGCTGAGTAGCCACTGTCGCCACGATATCAAGAAGATTTCGTGGGTACCTATATGATAAGGGTGGCCGACTTTTCACCATATTTATGTAGTTCCAATGTACTGAACCTCAAATATGAATATGGGAACACGATTTTGTGTGAGATTTAATATTTCCATTATTTTAGACGCCCCTCCGGAAATTTCCAATATTATTTCCATTACCGTCGAAAATATCTCCACTGTACATATTTCTACTAACCACTTTATACCTTATACCATTTGGAATCATTCAAGATGCACGAGTTTGCTTTGGGCACAGAAAATTGTTTTTGTATTTAAAAGTATCAATTTTCACTCATGATACTACGTGTGTTCTAGTATCATAATTTTTACTGTATAAAGTGTGCTTTCACGTCAATAGGGAACTTGCATCAATTTTTTATTGCTGGATTCGAAAGTCCATGAAAAATGAGGAGACGCGTATTTCATTTTCTTGTAAGTCAAAAATTGACGGAGATGCTCTGAAATGTGCCAAAATCACTGAGTGAAGACGTCACGCCTCAGTCTTACCATGCTCAGTAACCTGAATAACTGTTGGAAAAATCATATTTGAATAAAATTAAAAGATACGTATCGATTTGTTTGTAATTCTCAACAGTTTGCAATAGAAAAAAGACGATTAAATTTCTCATTCAAGTTCTCCATTGGTGGCACACTGTGAATCATCACTCACCTTCTTAATTTAATCTGATATGATTCTTTGTTCGCTGTAGAGTAGTCTAAGAAAATACCGTAGTATCTTCGAAACTTTTTTCCAGCATCCATATAAAAAATCACGATTCTCTCGAAAACTACTAGCTTGATCAATATGAGCTGGAAGTACCTTTTTCACGTGTTGAAAAAAGTACAATAACATTTTGAAATTCTGTTTTAGCATTAAAACTTAAGCGATGTACTAAATCTCATGAGTTTTGTATCAACGGTTTCTAAAATATAGAAGAAAAACCATCTCAGGGTACCCTATTCGAGATGACCTTGGATATTTTTTTATTAAGATTTGCCTCACTCTAGAACTTCATAGAACATAGAAAATGGCATAAATAGTGGTGAGAAAATTAGAAAAAAAAATAACAACCTCAAGGATATACTGCAATAAAAAGATACTTATATTTTAGGTTCAAACTTATGAAAAGCAAAATAAAGATTACGCATTGTCTTTTTTGAGCCGCCCCCCCTTGTTCAAATCCTGGGTACGCCCTTGCGTTGTGCGACTTCTGGTTATTCCGGAAGTAGGTGTCAATTCGCTGGTTTTGAATGGAACAACCTGCTCTTTATTATTACATTTTAAGATTCTACGCAAAATTCTAGGCAGATTCTATGTATGCCCTATACCAAAGTATAAGCGTTTTTGAAATATTTTGGTTTTTGTTTAAAAATTACGTTTGTAGGCTCCTATTCAAATGTCATTTTTCCGTATGAGAAAGCGTTTCATCAATTAATTTGTATTGGATTTCTTGTTGGAAGGGACCTAGTTTGAAAGATTTTTTTACAACATTTTGAAAACCATCAATACAGGGAGGCTCAAGAATAAGCGGGAGAATAAGGTTGAAGTTTGAATCTTGAAAACTGCCAAAAATCAATTGTTTCAGATGGAAACCCCCAATTTTTATCATTTTATCTCCTTAAGCATTGAAAATAAAGGTTGAAATGAATAACCGGGAGTCGCGCAAAGTCGCTAGTTTTTCATTTGGAGAAAGCATCATTGAAAATCTCGCACCATTCAAATTTTCCGAATCCCAATCGCTTTATTTCCCGAGATATTCCAATAGGCCACTTACCTTTGCACACCCTGTACACTCAGGATATTCAATGTATGAAAAAAGTTGCAAATCTCAAAGGCGCTTACTTGAAAATACCCGGTCGTGCTTCGCAATTTTTCTTAAGAACAAAACTTTTTACCGATATATTTATAATATACGGTGATATCGTTCAATCTGGGTAAGCTTTTTGGCCTATTTCTTACACTGAATAAGTGTTTAAGACCTTTACTGTGTGAAGAAAAAATACTTGTGTGATAAACCAGTCAACATTTTGTTGGAGCAATCGGATTACTCACTTGCTCTTACTTTATGGAAAAGATATTGGGAAACTGAACTAGACTAAATGTACTTAGATGGATGCGTTTCCAGCAACTCCTCAACAATAAAAACCATCAAAAAAGCATCACAAGATGATGATAGAGAATACTATATTTAGGATCTTTGGAACTTTTGCTCGTCTCATCTAGAGCATTATCTTGATGAGTTTTCAACATTATGTATACATTATTTACTACCGAGTCTCAGTAGGTAAAATATTTCAAAATTGTGTTTGAAGAATGGCATAGTATATTTTCGATACTTTACATCCGTTCACTGCATTATTCACAATCAGATCAATAGCTCATTGACTAAATTATTATTGAGAGAACAGCTTTGCTAATTGCTAAATTAAGGACTGAGTGTAACATCAAAGGTCAAGTTTTCTTGTGAATCATTTGTCATTGAGCAAGAATTCCAAAGTGATATTGTCAAGTAACTTGAAATTATGCAGTAGTCGTTGATTAGAAACACCGCGGACCAGTGATATCAAGCTTCAAGTATAATAGAATATTTAGTCTCTTTCTCATTCATTTTGAAACTTTCTATTTCGAGAAAACGAGTAAAAGATGAATATTTATGCTTATTCCGATGACGATTGACCAGTTTTTATATAAAGAAGGATTGTTGTGATGTTGTGGGTGGAATAAACAACTTTTGCTTGATGTAATTTTGTCTAAATACAAGACGGTTTTTGACGTTTTTGGGAAGCAGAATGAAGAAGAATGAGATTATGAAAAAAAATGCAGGCAAAAGGTCTTATTCATTTTTTGACAAACGTTGATTTTATCAAAAGATAAATTTTTCTTAAAAAATTGTTGTTCTCAACAATTGTGAGTATTCAAATGGAAAAATGATACATTTGCTAAATGAGTGGATGCAGAAAAAAGTGTCAAATAATTTTTTGTTTATACTGTGAGATACCATGGTGAACACAAAAAAGAAAATAAAGCGCGCAACTGGGAGTGCTCGAATGCAAACAATGTATGCATCTCTCTAGATATTTTCTTGAGAGTGACTATGATTCATAATTGTTTATTCGATCTATAAATGGTATGCTTTCCATCACGCTATTGGTCCGCAAATCTGGGAATAAAAAATGATGGACGCTGGGTATGTTCGAGCGGTACCTACCTCTCGTCCATGAGATTAATACAGATTCATTTTTCTTAGCCATCCGATGTTATACCTAAGGCTGGTATAGAACCGCAATAAATGCCGAGAGTTACATCCATGTGAGAAGTGACCTCCTAAATGTAGGAATCATCGAGCTCTTTTAGGTGTGAATTAAAATACGCTTTGCGGTACTTTGCACCTGTGTATATGTATATTTTGTACGATACAATAAATTATTATTATTATTATCAATTGGATAACATCGAATCACCACTTACACAAATCCAATCCAAAGACACATCATCTCAGCCTGGATAATGTGCAGTGGATATTTTCTACCCTCATCTATTAGTGCGCAAGTCTGAGAACACAAATAGACGCTGGTTATGTCGAACTCTTCACGGCTTTCCGATATTCAACGGAAGGTTGCTGTGTAGCAGAAATGTCGAGAGTAACATTTGTGTAGATTCATCGCGTCCTACTAATACCGGTTTCATCCCGAATAGGAACCATCAGTCCATGATACCACTTACCACTTACACAAATGGAACACTTAATAAATATTATCATAGTCTGGATAAAGTAAATTGGATCTTTTGAAGATCTACCGCCAATTTGCGAACAGACGCTGGGTGTGTTTGAGCTGTACCTCTCGTCCTAAAAATAGAGATACATATAATAGTGATTTTGAGTAAAGCTGTATTTCCATGGACGAAAGGTACAGCTCGAACATACCCATCGTCTTTTTCGCAGACATGCGGACCAAGAGATGGCGCAAAACATCTACTGCACATCATACATATTATAATGATATGTGTTGTGGGTTACATTTGTGTTAATGGTACTATGCTGCCTTACTGATGATTCTTATGCAGGATAAAACCGGTATAAGGAGGGTGCCTCTCACACAAATAGAACTTTCGATATTTATCACGTCTCCCTCCACACCAACTTTCTGTTAATTGAATACATTTTGCAACATACTCGTTCTATAGACAATAATAAAATAGTTTATTCTTTGTGCTTGCTGACAAAAGTATATACAATTTTGGTATGAAGAACCAACTTGGAGTTGAGTTGTTTTTTCAATTGATCGGTACCTATTCTTTTGCTTGCTTTTCATACAAATTAAATGAAAATCGAGATTAAGTTTTAAACATCAAGCAGATCTTGATAATATGTTGAATGATATACTATATGTATAGTTAAATTTCATATGTCTTTCCTTCATTTACTCCAGGGATATCGAGTTTAATACCGTCGTGGATACCTGAACAGATCAAGCCCACACTGTCACGAAAAATCTGTGTCAAAGCGAATGTCGATAAGTCTTCAGAAAGAAACTCGCAAACTTGAAAAATATCTGCATTCATGATATATGTAGGTACCAACTGGGATTTTCCCAACACATTGAGAAATCAAAATCATTTCCATAATGCGAAAATTCCATGAATCTAATAACTTCATCCGATAATTTAACAATTCACCATACTTCGTTCATAGTGGGGTTTTTTCATGACTATTTCTCGCTTTAATAGCATTCGCATGTGAAACATCTCTAAAAATAACTATGATATTACAATCTCTCGGTATTCATGAAACGTCAAGACAAAAGAAAGATATGTTACTGGTATGAGTAAGAACAAAGTTGTTTTTCTATAATATCAATTCACATGCCCTTGGCAAGGACAGTCATAGAAGGTATTGTTCATCACATTTGGAGTTGTAATATGCATTCATTACTCGATTCATTCACATCGTGAAAATTTTGACGAGAACGCTTTCCTCATACTATAACTCCATCGACCTTCAAGAAACTCTTACCGCAAATATTAGATTCACAAGAAACACGATGTACTTCACCATTCCCGTAGCACAACCCATTTTGTATAATTTGGTTTCAAACACGAAATACACACTTAATATTATAATCCAAGTATGACAGGTTCACTAAAATTTCAGACGTAAACAAACCAGAATCCGCGTTATTATTGTGTTCAACTAGGATCGAAGAGCTAACAAGTCATGTATCACGCAAACGCGACTTTCTGCGTGGTACTGAACTTAACCCAGATACATTTCTTGTGCAGTCGAAACAGTTTCGACCTGAGAGAATATTATATTTCCGTTGGCACGAGCTCGATAGATGATTGATTAAAACGGGATAGACTATAAAATTGTTTGGGAAACAAGGCATTTTTGAAAGGGTTTATTAATTGATTTTATAACCTGGACATAAATAATAATGATAATGTGAAGTGAATTCGATTATAAGCACACAGAAACGGTACTGGGTATCTAAGGAAATCATCTTCCATCATTGTTTCCTCTTTACAGAGAGCCTCGATGAAATCTTCCTATCCTGAGGTGATTTTCCAGAAAAAACTTCCAAAAATGTTTTAAATAGTCCACCAAAAATTCGTTTAATGAAGGAACTGAATAAGAGTCACGAAGATCTTGATAATTCTGTGAGATTCGCTGTTCACAGCACTACTATAGTCGAATGGAGGTAGAATGGAATGCCTTTTTTGGAACATATAAAATTATTATCAAGTCAGTCAACAATAGTTATGTGACATGAAGCTCTATTCTTGATTTTAAATGTTTGTAGAATCAACATTCATCTTTTGAATATTATGTACTCACCACAAATGAATCAAAATTTGTTTGGATTGCCTAAACGAGTTTCCTGATGTCGACATTGCGAAAAAAAACAGGAAATTCGAAAAATTCGTCGTTCGTAATGAATTGTCAACTACATATGAGAAGTATAAGTCATTGAGATTTTGTAATGCACAATTTTTCCGTAACCAATTGACCGGTAGGCATGTAGTCCCAGAGAGAAAAATAGAAATGACTACCGGTGGGCACTCGAGGCTCAACGTGTTAAAAAAAGGATCAAAAACAAACCTTTTTTCTGTGTAGTTTTTGAAAAAAATGGATAGCACTATTTGAAGGGGGGCTAAATTATGTAATGAATATTTCAAAATAATCGAACAATGGAACATTTAGCTATTAAATTTCAAAGTTGGCAAAAATGGCCAATTTCTTATGATTTTTTTAAAAATGGATGGATTTTTGTCAGGTTCAAAATTTTATAGTGAGATGTATCTTCTGTTTAATAATTGTGAAATTTGCAGGAAGAACATTGTTTTTGACTTTTTTTAAAATGATGCCATCAATTTTTATTAAAAATTGCGCAAAAAAAAGTTCTGTTTTTAACTCTCTTTTTTAACGTGAAAAGGTAACTAAACAATTTTTTGGAAAAAATCGTCAGGACACGTGAACTGACAAATGGATTGGAGTCCCTAGATGCTTCTTCAATAACTGATGCAAAAGTGTGGTTTTATAAAATAATATAAGGCATATCATACCTACGTCCATTACTGTACCTATATTTAATTTTTGGAAATTCCGATATTTGTTTGTTGCCTAGGCCTTCATTTGTTGTTAGATTAAAAACTACTCAACGGAAGTCTTGTGTTAATACAAAATTATTTTTGAGGGCTGTGCAAAAGATATTTTCTGCTGTATGTCTTTGATCTTGTTAGACATTAGTTGGTCTTTAAAATTCTGTGCGCTAAGTTTTTTACCAATTTTTGTTCATGATTCCTAGAATGTTTGACTCTATTAGATCATATTGTAATGTATAGAGGATATTTTGATAACGTGTTTTAGTCTATGAGCTTATTCAAATACGTCTCGTATCTTTAATGGGCCGTACGAATTTGGAGCCGTAGTGTGATTATCTGTGATGAAAGGTTGATTGGGTAGGTTTGTGATTGTGATCATCAGAAATTGATGGGCCACCTACTCTAAAAATCTTTTAATTATGTCTAAGATATCCATCATTATTTGCAAGATAGAAGATATTTATACTTTTTGACTAGTGGGACGTAGAAGTTGATTAGTTTGTGCCAGTTTAAAATTGCTTTCTGGAATGGATTTCTTATGACATTAGAAATTCGGATGTTTAAAATAAGCTGTGATCCTTTTTCAGGATTGGATGCAATTCAATACCATAAGTGTATCTTTATATATTTTTGTTTTGTTTTGGCATTATAATAATCGCGTGTTCATCGGGCAGTATAAAAAAATCAAAATCATTTTTCCATATCGATTTGAGTACTACCGAACTACTTGACATTTCTGAGTTTAGCGTAATATTTTGGGTTGGGTAAAAACATGTTTTTCATAATCATATTATACAGTGTGTCCCCGGATCGACGCATGAATAGGTGAAAATCACAAAACATTTTTGAATTTTGATTATATCTTCTGGGATGGAAACTGATTTGTGTCATAATTTTAGTTTTGAAAAATCAAGTATGTCTTGGAGATTAACCCAAAAGATATTTCTCTCACCAGTAAAGAGCTTTCTGTATAGAAGATGCGTCAAAATGTTATTGAAGAAAGTTGTCTGCAATGATGAACAGAGTGAGAATGCAAAATTTCAAAACCCTCCACTTACTTTGATATCTTGAAGAAATAAGAAAAGTTCATCAGCAAATTCTTTTCAATGATAAACTACGCAATTCTGCAAAATATAAGAGTATTAAAAAAACAACAAAAACACCAATAAGCGTTCAAAATATCAAGATACATTTATTTCCATGCTATTCTGCAAACTTGGAATAGAAAAATACAAAATATCAAAGTAGGCGGAGAATTTTGCATTCTCACTTAGTTTTTTATTGTGAACAGCTTTCTTTCGAACCAAGCAGGGCTGAACCCAAGAAGATGAAATTTGAAATCAATTTTTTTCTGGTCTTTTTCACCTATTAAACATTCCGGTATACAATTCAGCACCCGCTAAAATTCTATTGGTCGATTTCAGCCTCTCGACCAACCACAGGTGAAGTGCCGAAACCGATGCCAGTATGTTGAGAGGTGCTGAAATCTAGGTCGAAATGTTGATGTGTAATCTGCATAGATAGTTGGTGACTATGGTCAGAATGACGCGTCTAATTAATTAATCAAGTTTTCTTGGCATTTACTCAACTGCTAGAAAAAAAAACCTTGCGGAATTCACGACCCTGTGTCAAGTTTTCGTGCAATTTTCAATTTCCTAACGAGATTTGTATACCATGTAGGTATTTATTCTATTCATATTAACATATCATAGGTACTCAAAATAGACATGTTTCGTTTGTAAGGTACAGAGTGAAACAGATTTCGGGCTTTTTGGTGATGGTGATCATATATTTTGGACACCCAAAAAAAAGTAAAAATATAATTGGCGAAGTGAATTTTATTGGGGAAGTCATCCCAAAATAAGTCTAATGGGAAATCCCACACCTAATTAACATAACATGAATGATAAAAGAGAAGAAAATATACAAATCAAAATATTTTTTCTTTTAGAAAAACTTAATAGTTTACCAAACTTGAAACTCTACTAGGAACTTTATTCAGTGACCAGTACCGTGGGACTTGGCATTTGCTTGATTTTTTGCAACGTTAGCTGCCAGATTTCGCTTTTCTTGTTGAGTTTCGGCTCTTCCTTTGGTGGCCTACCAAGGGGGAGTTGTTTACAGTCCCTCGTCATTCCTACTCTGCGTCGGCTTATTGACGTTGGCTGTACTTTTATAGATAGGTTGGTCCTATGACGCAAGGAAATCGAGCTTCCTGCAGTATTAAAACACGACTCTCATGATGTTTCTGTTTTTATGGAGTTTAATCTTTTTATAGCTTTCTGTTTGGTTTTACACGATGTGCCAAAAGTCTTATGATTTTCTCGCAATAACTCCAATATTTTTTCAAATGAATCTGCATCACATGAGTCAGCATCATTTCCACTGTCGTCGGCGTCGCTACCATCTTAAACATCAGAGATATCTCTATTTTCAGGTGAATGGATATAAACAGAACTAGTTTTTTCATGATGGATTTCAGAAAGGTCGGGTGACTAATTTTCAGTACTTTGCAAGGGCTCGTAGAAGGAGATTGGTTGGACCTTCTTCCCAAAAGCTTATTTTGTCATCGAATATCGTAAGTCCAAGGTCACTGGAAAAGCATTCAATATCTCGTTATCAAAATGGATGTAAACTGCAGCCTGACGCTTGCAGAAATTGCCCAATTTTCCAATTGGGCAAGTGCAGGATCCGTTGGTCCCATCCACACAATAAAATAAATCACTTTTGTTGCTAATACTTGGAACTTCATACATTTGTTTACTTCTCCATTTTATGTCACTTTTTTTAATTTCTGATGATTTTTTCAATAAATCAATCGGTATTAATTTTGCTCTAGGATTTCGTGAGTGAACAAAATTTTTAATTCGTTTTTGGTAGTACTCTTCGAAACAAGTGAAAATAAAATCTGTCAGGGCTTTAATGTTGTACGCCTTATTTCGTCTTGGAGCAACGTCCTTGAAGAGACGGATGCTGACTTGCACAAAAGTTGTTTGTCTGGTGACCATGAGTGCTTGAATCACTGAAGGCCATGCACCAGTCTTCCTTCTTGGACCAGTATTTTTCAAGGTAACCAATCCATTGTGGATATTTTCTAAATATAGAACTCCTATAATCTGTTCCATTTTTTTTAAAGAGTCCTCCCGGTCACTCTTTGCAGAATCTGTTACTGATCCTGTTGCAATAGAAAAAAAATGTGTAGCCTTCTGTTCATCCCCGGCATTTAAAATGTCTCTAAATGCATTATAAAGGGTCCATTGATGAATTGCCTCTATGCCGTGTTGTATTTCAAATAACCAACGTCAAACTACTTGTGAAATATGGAATCGGCATAAGAAAGTTTTTGACTGAGGAAACACATGTTTGATTGCATTTCTTTCTGCATCGCTGTCATCCGTAACAAAAAATTTTGGATAACTCTGACCATTAAATGCCGACGGTAAACTCGATTCAAGTAATTGAAAACCCGTTTTATAGTCTTCTTCTGACTGGCCTTTTGTAATAAATATAGCAAGAGGCACAGCTCCGACTGCACAGGGAGTTAGCATGAACGTTACTGAATGCCCACTAGCATCACAAGAAGCTGTGCTGTCGACAAACGCTATATCTTCTGCAAACTCTAGATCGTGAGCTCTTTGCATCAGTTAAGTCACAATTAAGATACAGTAAGGATCTTCTTGATATTCTAGGATAATGCCATCTTCTACGTATATATCCCTCTTTTGCCTTAATTTCTTAAAAAGAAGGTAGGTAGGTATAAATATTTGTATCAGAAATTGTTGTGACTACTCAAACCTGTGAAGACCCTGCTCCATAACGAGGTCCCAAATTCATTGTTCGCCATTCAGTGAACCAATGCTGCACGCTACGATATATTGGGTTAATTCTTGCATCAGCAAACTCAGCACTATCAATTCCAAATTCCAATTCTAGTTTTGACTCATGAAAATTGATTGATCCGGTTAAGCCTGATCCGTTATCAAAGTATTTTTTAAAACGTGACCGAACTTCATCACTTGGTCGAAAAAAGGAAGCTGCTTCTGCACTCGTTAGAGTATGGTTGTGATCTCCTTTGAATTCTATGACGGCTACATATCCGTCCTGAAAAAAAAAGTAGTAGGCATGGGTAATTTACAGAGAACATTTTGTGCATACCTTTACATAGGAATCTTTTTTCTTGGTATCTTTGGTAGACAGCTTTATTGTAATTGTCATTTCCGCAGGACATTCAGTATTATTTGAATTTCCTCTTTTATTTTCGTTCATTTTAACTCTTTTATGGAATCCGTGATGGAAACAAAAAGTTTTTTCAAAAAGGTTTTTTTTGGGGGTTATATCACGTAAGATGTATTTAAAAGCACCACAGGCGGAAATTTTTTTGATGCACATTCGCCATTTTATCAAACCTCGTAATTTTCGGCAACCAAAAAGTAGCTTAAGCTTTGATAGTGTTTTGATTGATTTTGTTCCTAATATCGCTCCTGCTTGGTCTCAAATTGAGTTGTGAGAAAATGAAACAAATCCATTTTTTTTCGAACAGGGTGATTCAAAAACTAGGCTTTTTTGTTTCTAATTTTTTTTTGTTGCAGTTTGTTAAAGATACAGGTTTTTCCAGGAAAACCATTTTTGATTCATAGGGGATTGACACACTATGAATGTGTTTGATAAAAAATAAAAAAAAAACTTTGGGTTCAAATGTTTTATTTTGAATCATCAGCTGTACCAAAAACTAGAAAATAGTTTGGACAAAAACAGACCATTAGGAAATTGGGACGCCTGGCCCCTAAGATATACTAGCAAAATAAGTAATAATTTAAGACTTTTAACAAAATAAAAACGTTGGTCGCATTGGAGATATTTTTCTTTTGGAAAGGTGTTTTTATTTGAATCTGTTGGAAGTCTCAAATTATTACTTAATCTTTTCTCTTTTGTCTTATCATAAACATAGAGTTCTGAAAGAATGATACGTTTATACGTTTACTTTTTAGTGCTTTGGAGTTATGAAAAAAACACCCTTTTCAACCACCCTTCAAACCCCTAGGAAGTGGAACTATCATAACGTTGAATTGTCATGGAAACTCATTCTGTATGCAACATTTCAAAAGAATTGTTTCATCAGAGCGAGCGGAGATAGCAATAGTGGTATCACTTAAAACGAACACCCTGTATAAATATTATACACTGCAAGTTGAATAAAAGCTTATGAAAATCAATAAGTCATATCATGCATTTTACTCTATCTCTTATGAGACGCCCTATACATACTCGTAGTTAGGTCGGTACTTGAAACTTGATTCAACAGGTTGTAGGTACTCACGACACTACGAAATACCTACCATCATATACTTCCCACTACATACCTATTTTTGTACCTTGTAGGTAGAATAAAAAAGTTAAGAAGGTGTTGCCTTCATTACAGGGTGTTCTGTAATATGAAGATACTTCAAATAGGTATGCAGGTACTTATTAAATCTAAAAATACTTGAAAAATGTACCTGTAAATGAACCTTGAAGGGTTTTGTGGGCTTCTTTTTACTCGCCATGTCTGCTTTTCATATTCAGCGATCCACTCTATTACATCCCTCTCATTTTTCATCATGCCCTTGAACACTTGTTCTGTTACTTTTTTTATATGCTTCATACTATTTATATCATTTACACCTACGCATCAGAATGTTAACTCCTCAACAAATCTCAGACAAATGCGTTCAGTTTATTCATGCTCAGACAAGCACGTGACCATGACCATGCAGTAAATATGTGATACGTTAAAAATAACTAGATATAAAAAAGCACGCAAAATGCAGGACATCATTCAGACCTCTATTTAAGCACCGCTCAACATATTGGCATCGGTTTCGGCACTTCACCTGTGATTGGTCGAGAGGCTGAAATCGACCAATAGAAACTTAGCGGGTGCTGAATTGTATACCGGAATGTTTAAATGCATCCGGGCACACACTATATATATTTTTGGAGGATCGACAGTCAATTTAACTCCGAAGTGAAAGTGACAGAGCACGCTCACGCCAAATTTAATGTGGATCGTTGCACATGATTCCCGTTTGGCAAGCGGAAATATGTCATTTCCACTTCGAAGTGAAATTGATTGTAACATAGGCATTAAACTTTATTAATTTCAAAACTGTATTTTGTTGTCAGAGTTAATATTTCACCTTTTTCATCACTAATATCGGGTTCATTGGAGATGAAATATAATTGAAATTGTAGACTTTCAACTTTTCACTATAACTCTTGTAAAATGTAGGCAAAGTGATATCAACCAGACTCAACTAGTCCAGTAATAACTAAACTTTGTCCATACGCTCATGTTCTGCAGTCATTCAAACTTCTATGCAGTCATGCTATTGCTAAGAGCAGTCAGCCAGTATATTTTGGTTTTTTGTTGTTATTTTTGTCGCGTTTTTTCCTGCTGTTATATAGCCGGTGCGGGCGTGATGGTGATCGTGCGTTTTTGGTTGAGTTATGTGTAGTTTGATGATGAGAATAAATATCAAGGTTGTTAGGAGAATTGAGAAAAAAATAAAAATTGTGAAAAAAAATAATCCACTTTTTACCAGAACTTACTGACAGATGTAGGATGTCACTTCTTCACCCATTGTGCTTATTTTTAAATTTTTATATTGAAATATTTCTATATTCAATGCGAAGCGTTTATCTTGACTTTGTTCAAGTCAAGTTTATCACTCCAGTTCGTAGTCTTCACACAGAGTACCAGACTAGTTAGTTATTTTCAAAGTTTTGAAACTTTAGACTAGCGAAACAATTTATGCATACATCCAATAGCTGAAGGTTATTTTCCTCATAAAAATAAATATTGAAAAGTGTTGATCCTTAAAAGAAAATTGAGATCTTTAATTCAAACTGCGTACAAAATCTTGATAGGCGTTGTCTTTTTATGTTTTGAATCAGGTCTCATTTGTACTGACTTTTTGAAAAAACACAAATCCAAATCAAGCAAACGGGCAAGTTGTATTGAACTTGAAATAGCGGGCGTCATTTGAGGAACATCCGCAAGGAACTAATTGGGGGTCAGGTTACGACTCGATGGTACAATAATTGGCAATCCAGACATTTTACAATGCCACAATACCATTTTAGTTCTTCTGAACCACAATTTTCAAAAGATAGCAATGAATTTTTTTTCACGATATATGTCAAAAAAAATATTTTGGATACATGAGATCCTTCTGCTGAGTTGCCACAGCACAGTACCGACGTACTGCAAGGATCAAGCGAGTTATGTGAGAATTTCACAAAATAAGTTCCCAAAGTGGCAGTCGATCTTCCGAGACGAATGATAAGGAACATATCATTGTACAACGCAGTAAAGGGTTCAGTCGTTGTATACTTTGGCTAAAGGTTTACGAGTATGGTAACCTGACAAAACTTACCTCGCTACAACGCAACGCGTACAACATAAAATGTGCATTGATGTGTATGTATCGTCATGCCGACAAAAATAGAACAGACAAACTTGCAAATTTCATTTTTTCTGTTAGAATATTGGCAATGATTTAGTGTGGATACTAAATATTGGGTGGCCCATTAGTGAGAGGAAGCTCTTTTTCTCCCTTGTCAATAGAGATGGAGATAAATTTCCAAAGCAATACTTATAGTGTTTCAATAGACATTTAAAAAATATAAATTTGTATACAGAGTATTAGAGAAAACCGTGTCGTAAAAAAATAAATTTTTTCCAAATAGCAACCGCAATTTCTAATTCAAGAATCGGATTCCGCGTGAAATTCTGCTTATGGTACATTGGTTTGATTTTTCAAAAGTGCAGTGTTGTCAAGGTCATGAGGATTCCCCAACATCTCAGGAAAAAACATCATGTCGGTAAACTAGCCACAAAAACTAAAAAACAAAGGATTTACTATTAACTCTTGCAAATATGCGTATTTTCTTATGTGAGAGGCAGGGTAATTGATTTTTGATAACATGTTTGCGATAATGTATACATAGTGTTTCACTATGGTGTGACCAAATTTCGTTCGCTTATACAGGGTTATTCACGTTATTCGACACGAAACATTATGGCCGAAGTATATGATTTTGAAAAAGTTTTTTTTTCTGGATGGATAGGGACCCTTTAAGGCTACATTTTAAAAACATTTTCATGTTAAACAGGGTGTCCTCAAAACACGAAACGCATCAAAGTTGTCTTTTTTTAATGGAACCCCCTGTATATTAATTGATATTTCAATTCTTTCTTCAATTCGGAACAAAAATTGTGATACAACTAATGTTCCTAAATTCAACCGTTATGGAGATATCGCGTTTTAAAAATGGCATTTTTGCAACTTTTACATGCTATAAAACTCAAACTATTCAAGTTAGAGAAAAATGGATTGTACATTCCTATCTTAATCATTGTCATAATTAAGGGTAACAATTACTTATACGGTTTTCAGCTATTTTTCGATGATTTCCAAATTTTTTTTATGTAGTAACATTCTAGGGATTGTAAATTTACTGGCGGAGGGCAAAATTATGATATTTGAATTTTTATTATTATTAACGTATAATACCAAAACTAACCTGACCTTAAAAAAAAATCTTTTCTCCGCCAGTAAATTTGCAATTCCTGAAGACATTAGAATGTGTCTACAGTAATAGTATGTCCACGGATGGGGTTTACAAGAGGTGAAATGGACCAAAAATTAAAAGATACGACAAAAAGTTATACCTGATAAAAGTTTTTGCTTGGTCTAAAAATAGGAGCTACGATGAGAAAATTGATTTTTATTATACACGGCGTCTCAATAATGTAAAAACATGAAATTAAACAAGAGAAAACAGTCATTTTTTGGCCTGTTAATGTGAAATGATAAATAAAAAACTTGCTCTAAATTTAGTCCTTACCCTGAATCCGAACTTACTGAAGAAAATTTGAATCTATGGCAATTCTAAAAAATTGAACAATTTTGCAAGTCAGCATTTTACTACTTCCATTATGACTTTTATACCTACAACAACAACAGGTAATCATATACTGGTATAAAATCAATAATATGCGAGTGGTAAAATATGGACTTGCAAAATTGATTTTTCCCAATTTTCATAGATTCAATGTTCTTTCAGTAAGTTCGGATTCAGGGTTAGGACTAAATTGAGAGCAAGTTTTTCATTTATCATTTCACGTTAACAGGCCAAAAAATGACTGTTTGCTCTTGTTTTTACATTTCCAAATTGCCCTTTATAATAAAAATCAATTTTCTCATCGTGGCTCCTATTTTTAGACCAAGCAAAAACTTTTATCAAGAATCACTTTTTGTCGTATCTTTTAATTTTTAGTCCATTTGTCCTCTTATTAACCACATCCGTGGACATACTGTGTATAAGAAAATTTGGAAAAAAAGGAAAATAGCAGAAAACCGTATGAGCAATAATTACCTAATTTAGATTAAGAGATGTCGGAAAATATGATGAATATGAAGAAGCTTTGATTGCGAATAATAAATTCGATGAACACGCTTCATCGGAAGAAAGGGATGGATTTGAAAATACATATTTTGATGTAGTTTCACGCGCCCGAGATTTCATCGATGAGTAAAACAATTAAATAATTTGTCCAATCCTCCTCCATCCTCAATTCCAAGCAATCAATCAATCGTAAGCAGCTCTGCCAACTTTTCTCCGTTCAGAATACCGGAATTTTCTGATTTATACCTTGAATGGCAACTATTTCATGACACTTTTGTTGCTCTGGTTTCACGATAATAATTCTTTACAGGATATTGAAAAGTTCAACTACCTTCAAGGTTGTTTAAAGGGAGAAGCTGCACAGGTAATAGCATCACTCTAAATTTCCAATACGAATTATTCTAAAGCGGAGGGCGTTCCAATTGCCGAAAGACGAAACGAGAATAAAAAAGCTATTTTGAACACTCACTTGAAAGCTATTTTTGATCTTCTTCTTTGCCGAAGGAATCTCATGCCAACTTACAAAGGTTTTTTGATTCATTTATGAGAAATTGTTGCACTCTAGAGACTAGATGCTTTGGGTGAACCTGTGAATAGTTGGAATACAATACTCATATACATGCTCGTTTTCAAAGTTGATTTGTTTCTCCAAACGCGAATGGGAAAACATCAGTGAAGAAATCGATAAGCCCAGTATAGACGATTTCAATACATTTTCAAATCAACACAAATCGGTAAGTGATCGTCAAGGAAATGAGAATGTGAAGGGATTTTATTCAGCAGGGAAGCAAGAGAAGAATTTATCATGTCCTGTATGCAGCGATAAACATTTTATTCATCATGGTTCAAAATTTGAAGAATTGCCGATTGAAGCGCGATTTATTGAAGTCAAAAAATTTTAATTGTGTACAAATTGTCTACATGAAGGCCGCATGACTACTGAGTGTGGGTCAATGAGTTGCAAAATATGATAGTTTCCGCAAAGCACACTTTTATATCGACCATCTGAAGCCCATGATAGTAGTAACGCTACATACCGACGTGATAATCAACAGCAGCGCAGTTCTGAACAACCAAATAACAATTGAAATACATCAAATAATAATTCTGATCAATTCCCATATGAAATTGCTCCAGAAAATCCCATAAATCGTACTCTCTTTTCACACCATAATGCAAAATTATTCAGAAAACTTTGTTCTTTTATCAACTGCTACTGTGCAAGTATATGATTCAAATAACCAAACGATATCGTGTCGAGTTTTGCTATACAGCGTCACACAATCTAATTTTATTACTCGGAAACTTGCAGAGAAACTCAACTTATACATTCGAAAAATGGATTCACCGATTTCTGGTATACCTAAATCAGATACAAACGAAAATTAACTACCAAACTACTGTCAAACTTTTTTTGGTTCTTGATTAATTAACATCTACAATAAATCGCTTGGTAATAGAGCAAGCCACTGACGTTTCGCCACAATCCACTTTTAATATTTCAGAGCTAAAAAATCTTTACGTAAATCTAGTCGATCCAGAGTTTAATGTGGCTTCCAGTGTGGATATGCTTAAAGGTTGCTCTCTCTTTTACGATTTATTATTGACCGGTCAGATAAGACTAGGGAAAAGTTAGCCTATTTTGCAAAACAGTCAGTTTGGTTGGTTGGTAGCTGAAAATGTACCTCTTGCATATTAGCAATCAAGGTGCTTTTTTGTGAAGCTTGATCAAGAAAATGGACAGGATATCAGCCCAAATAAGCAGCTTGAAAAATTCTAGGTCATTGAGAAGGTGGATCGCAAAGACGAACATGAATGGATTCGTGAATAACTGGATTGCGAACCGCATTTTGTGGATAACTTCTCTAGAAATCAGGATAGACGATTTGGTGTGCAGCTTTCTTTGAAAGACAGTATATCGAATAATTGAGAATCGAAAAGTTGAGCTTTGGTAAGGTTGTTTGTTTTGAAAAAGAGACTTTTGAAAACAATAAATTAAGCAAACAATATGAAGTATTTTTAACTGAATATCAGAATTTAAATCATATGACTGAAATTTCTCGCGATAAAAGTTATTCTCCAATGTTCTATATGCCTCATCATTGTGTTACAAAGACGGATAGTGACACTACCAAAGTGCGCGGAAACTTCGTCAGATTTATCATTAAACGATGTTTTGAAGGATGGACCCCCGTTAAACAAAACGATTTATTTTCCATATTATTTAGATTTAGATTTAGAAAACACGATTTAGTTTTCAAAGGAGATGCAACTAGAATGTATAGACAAATTTTGATACATCCCACTCAGACTTATTTTCAAAGAATAGTTTGACGTGATGATGTGAAAGAAACTGTCTTGCATTACAAACTTCAACTCACGGAACGAGACCAGCTGCATTTATTGCAACCCGATGTTTGAAACAGATTGCAATTAAGAATAAAAAACTTTTTTCACCCGAATGTAAATTGTAAAATTGTTAGCAAAGACATGTATATGAATGACATTTTGACAGGTCATCAAACAGCAAAGTTTTGAATAAAATACGCAATAATCTCACTAGAATATTATCAGAGTACGGCTTTGAAGTTAAAAAATCTAACGATAAAACATTTTTTGAAAATATGAATTTAATTTCTGATGCACAATACATTATATTAGATGATTCTTCAACAAAAACTTTAGGCAGGAATTGGATTTCTTCTAGAGATGTTTTCCAGTACAATGGGGAACTTGCCTTAATTTTTTTTATTCATATTGGTCAAAAATTGACGGAGATATAACGCTTTGAAGTGTGCTAAAATTGCAATGATATGACGTCATAACATTGTAACACCATGTTCAGTATATCTATATATACAAATTTTTAAACTTGAATAACTATTGGAAAAATCATATTTTCACGAAATAAAAAAATACGTATCGATTTTTTCGCGATTTTCTTCAGTTTGCATTAAAAAAAAAATCGGTTCAATTTTGTATGCAAGTTCTCCATTGCCAGATAATTTTAATCTTAATAACCATGTCACAAAAAGAACTGTCTTATCTTTCGTAGCTAAAGTATTTGATCCTTCAGGCTTATTGGGTCCGATCATAATACGTTTCAAGATAATTCAAGCCTTATGGCAATGAAAGGTTGGTTGGGATGATCTAGTGCCTCGTGAAGTATACTTTCAGTGGATTGAGTTAAGTTCTTAATCATCGCAACTTGACTCAATTCGAATCCCAAGAAACACTTTGATTAAAAACTATTCAAATATCGAAATTCACGTATTCTCAGATGCAAGTGAAAAGGGTTACGCTTCTTCAGTTTATCTTAGATCGCAAAATAAGTACAATAATGTTGAATGTCACCTTGTTTGCGTGTTGCTCCTATAAGTTCTATCACCCAGATTGAAACCATGTGGGGCTCTACTTGCTTCTTGACTATACTCAATAAATGTATTCAAGCTCTTCATGTTGGGATTGATAATATTTATATAAGGACAGACGCCACTACAGTTCTGTCATGGTTAGCTGGTCAACCGCGGATGTGGAAGTATCAAATAGGGTATCTGAAATTCAACAGTTGACAGATATTCAAAATTGGAATTATGTTTCATCCTCCAACAATCCTTCAGATATTATTTTACGCGGAGCTTTGATCTAACTAATTCAGATTTGTAGTGGCTTCGCCCTTCATTTTTGAAAGAAATGAAAGAAAGCTGGCCCAAGAACATCAGCATTGTGAATTTTTCCAGAAACATTGACAAGTCTTCTGATTTTAAAACACCATCAACGTCCATTTTTTCAGGAGACAAGTGAGAATTTTGATCTTTTCAAAACATTCTTGGATTGAAATTAATTTAAACGTATCACAGCATAGTGTCTAAGATTCTGTCATAACCTAAGAAATCATAAAAATCGGCTAGTTGTACCGTTAACTCACACCGAAATCAATAACACTTCAAATGTTTTGGTAAGAATTGTCCAAGATTCTTATTTTTTGAAGCATAATGGGTCACTTAAAAAAGATAACGTAGTTAATAATGAAAGTGAACATAAAACTTTGTTCCCAATCTTAGATGAAAATAAGGTCATCAATCAAGTTTCCAGGGTGAAGATCCATGAATACAGATAGAGAGAGGGCGAAAAATCCAAAAGTCTTCACAAAAATTTTTAATCTTAGCTCAACGCGTTTCGGCTACATGCCATTATCAAGAGAGTTAGATGAAAATGGTTTGATTCGAGTAGGGGGTAGACTGGACAAAGGAAACCTTCCCGAAAATCAAAATCATCAAATAGTATAACCTTCGAAACATCCTTTACGAGACTTTTGATACAAAACAAGCATAATAAATCATTACATGCAGGTGTAAACAAAACTCTTTCCTACGTAAGGCTAAATTTCTGGCCATTAAATGGAAAAAATGCTGTGAAATATTGCATCCGTAAATGCATCAGATGTCTTAGAGCAAAGCCTAGCGAGTTGTGTGTTGGATTGGGACAACCTCCTAGCGCACGTATCTCCGACTTATCCTCTTCTTTCATCGGCAGTGGACTTTGCAGGCTCATTCGAGATAAGGGATGGAAAAACAAAGAACAGAATCATTATAAAAGGTTATTTTTGCTTGTTTGTTTGCATGTCAAGAAAAGCTGTTCATCTAGAACTCATCACGGATTTAACTAACGAAGGTTTAATTATTGTATTGATACGTTTTGCCTCAAGACGTGGTCTTTGCAGTGACTTGCATTCAGATAATGCCACAATTTTTGTGGGCGCTAGAAATGAACTTCTTGCTTGGAATGATTTCGTTAAAACTAGTTATTTTCAGAATTATTCAACTTCATGTAAAATTGATCGGCATTTTATTCCGGATCGTTCTTCTCATTTTGGTGGTTTATGGAAGGCGGCAATTGAATCTACCAAACACCATTTAGAACGCGCTCTCAATAAAACACCATCAACTGATGAGAAATTCAATTCAATATTGGTACAAGTGAAGGCTAGAGGAACTTTTGAACTCAAGGCCTCTGACGCCGATGTCTTCTGACCCCAACGATCTGGAATCATTAACGCAGGGACATTTTTTGATTGGTCGACCTCTTGCTGCTCTGTCACGGAGTGATTTGGAAAATCACAAAGTGAATTTTGTGGAAACATATCCACATATGCAACAGTTTTTTGAACATATCTGGTCACGTTGGATCTCTGGATATCTGCAGGGTCTCCAGCGAAGAACTTAATGGCAATTCGACAAAACCCGCAGCTTCAATTAAATTCCATGGTGTTTTCGAGAGTAGAGATTGTACCACCACTTTGCTGGCCTCTTAGAAGGATCGGGTTAACTAACCCTTTTTAGCAATCTACGTTCTGGACTTGATGGTTGTGTTAAGGGGGTCAGTCTTAAAACTAAAAACAGTACAGTTAAACGTGCAACTAAAAAACTATGTTTGCTACCGGTAGAGGTTTGCGAAAGTGACTGACTATGGATATTTATGATAGCATTAAGTATTTGTTGATCAAAAATCAGAGTTGTATTGAGAGATTATTCTTTCAAGAAAGGCGAAATGTTAAGTTCTTCAACAAACCTACATTTTGGAACATTCGAACGTGACAACTACAGAAGAGAAGTAGGCGTGAATGTTGGTTGTCATCGAGGTTGTCATGGATGTGAAATAATAACTAGTTGTCGATATATAAAATTCAACGAAAGCATTAGTATTATTGCTCTCAAAATTTTAAATAACCAGTATCAGCGTCAATTATATGCATCCTAGGCCTTAAAGTGAATGGCATATCACCAAACATTAACATATCGCCTTCTTTGCCCGTACCCTTCAAATGCATTTTTGATAATTTTCCTACTACGCTTGTGAGCTCTTTTGAATGCAGTTTGTGCTCGATCAAGAGCATCTTCATAAGTTGCTGGGATTAGCCACTCCTTTAAAGGATACGCCGAATCTTCCAAAATAACTGCGTTGGGGTTAGGTCTCCAGCCGTTCTCCATTCTTTGGCACAAAGAACTGTTGCGAAGAACTCTTGCATCATGCACGCTTCCCGGCCAGTTAGCACTTACAAAGTAGAATTTCATGTCGGGTCCACAAACTGCCATACAGTTAATTGAATGCTTTCCGTGTCGGTCTACATAACGTCGGTGAAACCCGAAAATGGTGTAAGTCCAAAATTAAAAATTGTTCAGCAGATCAAAAATACTAAAAAAAAAATGAAAATCAATGAGATGGTATATTTTTTTGATTTTACGTAATGATATTACATTAATACTGATCAGTAAAAACTTATATCCACTTTTTTTCCTCTTGTTATTTGTTGAACTGGATAAACACTTTTTTCGCTTTTATTTTTGACTTTCTTTTAGACATACACCGATTTCAATATAGGTGAGTTCAAGTAAGAAAACAAAGTAAAACTTCGAAAAAAACCATCTGTATTACCAAGAATGAATGAGAATAAACGAAATACAAAAATACAACAAAATATGTAGTACATAGGATTGGAAAATACAAAAATAATGCTAATTGTGGGAAATATTATCGTCAAAGTGATGATAGTCTGGTTTTAGGCTCAAAGATTGCAGGTGCTCAAACTATTCCTTTTTGATTTTCCTTCTCTCTCTATATAATGCTGGTAGTGACGTCATATTTAAATACTGTTTTTTTTGTCCTGATGTTCTTTGAGCATATTCGTGCCATTATCAGTATGCCTCAATTTATATCTTAGGTCGCCACCTTAATACTCCAGCTGTTTTATGTCCATAACTGTTGAGTCTCCTACTTTGCGACCGGGTCTAATTGAAGTGAAAAAGTTTTTTTGTGAAAAATCTTTCCATAAAGAGTAATCCAAATAAAACACTTTGTAGAGAAATGGTTTCAGCCTTGCATTCTCACAGTGGGATACATAATCAGCCGTACATTATTACCCTTATTTCTAATTCGTCTTTCTATCGTCGAGTGCATGGAGTCTGCTTCCATTTGGATGTGGCCTTTGAATTAATATTTTTAAAGGATGGTGAAATTATGTGCCAAAGATGTAACGCATTTGACAAACATGTATTCCGATTTTGTCCAGTACAGCCATCGCTCCAAAATATTACTGTTCTATTGCCATCATTCATCTTTGACAAGACCTTTTTTTCGATAAAGTCCACTAAAATTGATGAAAACTCGTTTGCAGTTAGAGCTCCTTCTATTTCACTCCAGAGGTAGCAGTAACCTTCGTGAATTTTATCATTATAAATTGTAAAATTGTGTACCGCCAACTTGGTTTTGTATACATGGAACTAACTTTGTTTCAGTGACCATTTTAACAGACTGCAAATCCACGGTAAAAACGAATTCTGTTTGGGTCAGCCTTGTCAATAGTTTTTTCGTCTCTTGCCTCTTGCTCCAACACTAAATGCTGTTGGTATTCTTCTTGGGTTACATTTTTAGTCTTGTAAGCTACACATATTTCGCATTGGTCTTTTTTTGGATGAAATAAGGAAATATTCATTCCATTAAACGTTTCATTAAAAACTGTTTGAGAATAAGCCTTCACCTTTTGCTCCTTACAATAATCATTCACATAAAACCGATACAGTTCTTGCATAGATTGCCAAATAGGTTCCAAATAAAGTATTTGTGTAGATGAACGACAGTAATGTGACTCCATTTTTGGAAGTGAGTCAAAAAACGAGTGTAGTTTTTTTTTTAATAATTGCAGATTTCTGTTTCTTCCTAGTGTTAAAAGGAGTTTGATGTTGTTCGTTGTGATCTACATCAGAGGTTGTATTTAGCTTGATCCAGTTTAGAACGCAATTATATTTCAGTCCAAGGGTGGCGTTAAACATCTTTTTACAAACTCTCAATCGGACGAGATCTTGTATAACATGGTATTTTATCGAATAATTTCGACGGGATTTTTCATTCGCACCTCTTCGTCTCTTGACAGTTTCTAGTATTGCAAGGCCCCTAACATCTTCACGTTTCTCAGACCATGATTTCTTCCAAAAGTTTTCAAATACAGCACGTCTTTTATTTTCATCAAGCTTTCCGCATTGCATTTGACAGTAACTCTGTTTGGATAATTTACAGTTACATGGATTAGTTAAAAATCTTCTTGGTTCTATTTTTTGATAGTTCCAACATCCACCACGCTTTTTTTTGCCCTTGTATGGCAAACCTAGTTCTCGTTTATTTTTGTTCTCTTGATAACTTACGTCTCTTCTTCTATATATTCAGCTTTCTCCTCTTTGTAGTATTTTGTATTGCTTCCTCTTCTATTTATTGATTTTTCTCCTCTTCTATTTCTTGATTTTCATGTGCATTATCGCTGATGCTGTCATCTGAGTTTACTGATGGTTGATAATCAGTATCACTATTTTCCTTCATTTCATCTTCAACCATAAGCTGCGCTCGATCACGACTTTCTTCGATTTCATCTTGAATCTCAAACGATTAAAACAATGTCGTCATTTTTACAAAACATATTTCTTCCCGATTTGACAAGTTGGGATGATCAATAGCATACAATATTTCATTATTTATTGCTTCATCAAATGCATTTTATTCATTCGTGACAAAAACTGATGACCCTGGTCTCGGCTCTGAATGTTTTTCATCAAGTTGGCTTAGACATTCCACATTTTCTTCATTCGTAACCAAAATTGATGACCCCGGTATCAGCTCTGAATGTTTTTCATCAAGGTGGGTTAGACATTCCACATTCTTTAACATAGCAAGTATCCTTAGACCACGTGACATGACTGAAGACAATCTGCAGAAAAAATGTACTTGAACTCAATCAACATGCCAAATTCAAATTTCCTACGATAAAGGGAAGATGTAGATTTGAATAAAAGCTTAAAAAAACTAAATTTTCACGGTTGGCGTTAAAAAAACTAGGATAACTCAGGAATACAAGCGCACGCCGATTCTGTCAGTAGGAACATTTAAAATGCATTGAAACTGTCAAAATTCAGGTGTGTCCAGTTTATAGATTGTCCACGTTTTTTTGCTCGCAAATATTGGTATTGGAGTTGTAGTCATTCAATCTGCTATCATTAATAATTTATTATTAATTTTCATAAAACTCAAATTCTCTTTATGAACAATGTCAAGAAAAATGTGTATCTCAAAAAAAAATATTACAGGAAAAAAGTTTATCTCCATGCAAATTTTATAATTGATTAAATTTGTTCAAATCATGCTCAAATACCTTGTACTTTATATGATAAATATAAAGCTACTCACCTTTACACGGCTTTATCAAATTACAGCAAAATTTTTGATTGTTTTTAGTTTTTTTACGCAGTCTTTTAAGAAACACGTCTGGTGTGCGAATCAACAACTGATGGGGGACTTACACTTTACACAGTATGACAGAGAGTGGGGTTACACGTATTTCTGGATTTAAAACTTACAGAAAATTGTAATTTCTTTTAAAATTCTAGATTTGCCACTTGAAAGGTACCAATGTATTTTAATAGATGACATCAAAAACTATTTTTCGACCAAGAGTGGAGTTACACCATTTTCGGGTTTCACCGACGATAAGCTGTTTCGATGATTCTCTGAGCATCAAAATATTTCAAAAGTATCCCATCGATTGCACCACATACTTCAAACATGACATTACGTCTAAAGTGTTAGCAGGCCAAGATATCACTTCGTTGAATTTTATTTCATTTACAGCATCCACAACCATGTATATACCTACAAACTGTCATTTAAAATACCCACACCATGCATATCACAAACACACATTTCCCAAGTAGTGCAATCAACATTTTCTGTGGAAGCTGCAGCTCTAAACACCGATTCTTGCCGTTATGTAATGATGTAGAGAGGTCTCTTACGAGATCTCGGAATTGCTCTCTACTTACTCGAAATCGCTCCTCGAATTTTTTATTGGATGCACGCAAGGTCCGTTCTTTCTCTGAAAAGATATGGCACACTAGGTTCTTCTTCATCACTAGCCAAAGTGGTATACATGATTGAAAATTTAAAAATCTGACGAAAATGAAAGCAAGACACTTGGCACAGACTATGTTTAAACCCAATAAATTGATTTGACCCGCAGCACTTGCTTCCCCCATCCTGTGGAATCAGTATGCCGGCCATTTAAAAAAAATACTAATTTTTTGATAAAACAAAAAGTTTTTTTTTGTATGGATTTATAGTGTCCACAAACATTAAAAATTATTCGAAATTTTTTTTTTGGTCAACAAGTTTAGACATTCTGACAATGGGTCATTTGGCCTCCGAGTAAAAGCAATGCGAAGCAGGAAACTGCGGAGCAGGGCATACCTTTCGCAACCTAATCTTAGACATTCTGGCGGCCATATTGTTTCTTTGACATTCGAAAAAAATCAGTTCAACTGTAACAATAGTGGCACGCGGCATATCATTTGAGGGTAATTCGAGGTTAGGTGAAACATATAAAATTCAAAAGATTTAAGTTTTATTTAGTCATTTTAAAAAACTTCAAAATTGATACTATTTGAAAAAACAAACAAATGTTACCATCTCGTTGAAGCTAGAATCGAACCTTTTGCTGGAAACAAATATAATATGTATTTTTTGTTCAATGCAATAATATACAACATGATCTTTTTAAAACTTGTCATCCAATTTATTGAGGGGGAAGCTTTTTTACAAAATATTGGATTGTGCTTCTTCAACCCCCATAATCTCAGGGCATTCTTAAATGAGACATAAGTGGTAAGTTATAAAATGAACACTCTGTATCAGAGAAACTGACCGTAGGTTTCTACATGCATCTTTATATGTCTTGCAAACTATAATTCAATTGAAAAAAAAATTATTTATTACATTTGTTTGCAGAAAAAGGTTCGATTCTAGCCCGGATAAAGTGCACCCGGAAAAAAAAGATGACATCTCATGATTGCTCATTTTTCAGGAGAAACGTTCAAAGATTATGCTATTTTTATTATGACTGTTATCTTTATTTAACCCATTGACGGCCAAGGATAAAGATAAAACCAAAATTTTTTAAACAGTATGATACAATTATGGAAAAACATCACATTAACACATATCTGACGTCAAAAAATGAATAAATCAACTACTTCATGAAATAAACGATGTTGCGTATACGCATCAACGGTCTATAGTGTCGAGTGATATTGCCAGAAACAGTCGGCATGTAAATACACTGTACAACGTTCACAAATATAAATCGTTTTTCCTCTACAAACTTGGAAAAAATGTCTAATGGTGATAAATCCTCCAACTCGCCTCAAAGTTTCTGAATGCCTTCGTATAGGTGAATTTTGGTAAATTAATGAGCCAGATCTCCAAGTCAGTTTGAAACTGACTGCTTCCTTTTCTACAATTTCTCGTCGTTTCGTTGCCAAATCTTTATCGTCAGTTTCGTCATAAAAGTTGCCTTGGGCAGTGTGGACCTCAAAAGTTTCCGCTAGTCTGTCAATTTTAGAAATTTTCCGGGATCTCTGAAAATTCCTTTTTGTCTGTGAGTTGATCGGAGGGCGATCAACTCACTTGGAATGTGGACAGCGTCAATTTGCTCTTATATACAAAGAAATGTACTCGGTAATGTACAATAGAAAAAAAAATCTTCAAGAAATACCTACCATTTTCTTTGCCTAACTCGTCTACCACATCCTCTAAGGCCAACTTTAACACCTTTCGCGTGAGAATTTTTGTCGTTTTCAACAATAAATAATGAAAACTGTAGGTAATACGTACAAACAACTTGCAATGTTCATCATCGGTGCCACCGAGCGCGTTGTAATGTAGTTTGCTGGTATCCACATTTGGTCACCAGCAAATCACATAACGCGCTAGGTGGTATTGATGACGTAAATCGAAAAATGTTTGGCGTTTACTGTAGGTACTCGATTAGATGCACGATGCAATGAGACTAAAAATTTGCACGCCTGGTCAGTTTTGATTTCAGTCCAAGAAAACCTGTGTTTACACGGGATTTCATCTCTTTGGCCTCATGACCCATTCAGGAAAAAACTGGTTCAACTAGACTTTGGTTTTCATTTTTATGATTTTACTGGAAATGTAGTTAGTGGAATAAAAGTATCAAAACTTCGAATATGAGAACGTAAATAAGAGAATTTCATTTTTGAAAATTTTGTAGAAATTTATAGAAAAATCGAGCATATCAAATATTGACCAAAAATATTACAAGTGAAGAGATGCCTTCAATTCTAATCTTATCACCTTTGTTTAACAATGGGTCCAGCCCTTAATTCAAGTGAAAAAGTCAACCATTTTTTTTTTAATCGAAGTGCAGCTACAGACTCTGTGCCCCTATTGAATTGTTAAGTTAATTCTTTGCCATTGCTCAAGATCAAAAAGAATTTGAAAGAAGTAACCTTTTTGAATACAGAACAGGCAGAGTTATTTACAAGTTTTCATGGCAAATAAAGGGTTTTTTGGTCTAAAATTATCAAAATTTCAACTAAAATTTCAAATAAAACTCCTTAGAGAGAAAATAAAAAACATTTATTATTTCAAGTATCAAAAATAACAAAATAACTAATTTAACTATCCTTGTCAGATAAACAAATAGGTAACTGACTAGCATTTATTATAATACTGATTACAGCAAAATAAGCAAAAAACAATTGATGATTCCTAAATGATAGTTATTCATGGTACTAGTGCATTATGCTGAAAATAAGTCACGCGAGAATGATTCATAGTGTGGGTGGGGGAGTGGTATACATTCTCAAGTGTTCGTTCGTAACACATCCGAAATCCTGACAATCATTTCAGGAACGAGAAGGATGCTTTGAACGTTGGTGTTGTTATTATTGTGGAAAAGGTGTTAATGTCAAGTAGACAGACAGTCTATAAAAATCATTTTTTTGTACTGATGAATCATCATATTTTATATGAAAATGTGAGAACCAGTTTCCCTGAAGTATGATGATGATGGCATTATTAACCATACAGTCCACAGTTTGAAGAAACATTTGGTCCATTTCGAGGCGGATAAGTGAGTTAAATCCCAAAATTTGAAGAAACTCTTGTTGGCAGCCACCTTCATAGCTTAATCGAATCATCAGCCAGTCCGCTGTATGTGAAACTGAAGTACGAGTCCCAGTCGGAACAGGGTTTGTTGCAGTCTGCAGTGTGACAGTCAATTCAAAGGTGTTGTCATTTTGAATAAGCTGTGTGCCATGTAAGTCCGACTCTTCTTATTTGGTCTATACCTGTTTGTTTTATTACTGTGCATGATCTTCGTGAGTTTATTTAGTGTCGTTCTATATTTGACTTGTGATGGCTGATTTGACTAATGTAAAGTTGAATCGACGAAATGTTAAAGGTCAACTGACGCGTATTCACAAATATTATGACCCAGTTGATCAAGAGAACCTCACGAATTTGGATCTTCGTCGATAAGAAACCAGAGCGCGTATTCTGTAACGTCATAGAGAAGAAATTTCTTTCTATAAACTCTTTCTATGATACTACCCGATTCTGTAGGAGCGTCGGCAACGGCCGTGTCGTCCGAACGCATCGTTCGGTAGAGAGGAATAGAAAGACCATTTTGGGTCTTGCTATGATGTTTCTATTAGCCCTGTCTCTTTTTAATGCACATTATTGAATATATTTTTATCTTTGTTGGGGTTTGTTAACATTTTCCAAATCATGAGGCTATTTATATTTATTTATGTATTTGAAATTTGAATGTTATGAAGCAAGTTTCAGAGGGAGTTCTGGGAGTTGGAGTAGTTTTTGTGAACGATTAGCCGTGTTAAATTATGTTCATTAGAACTTATATGGACCCATTGTTTTTACATTTCATACAACAGGGTAGAAGATGAAGAACGGCAAAACTAATAACGGTTGTGAGTTAGTACAAGGTCTTATTCGTGATCTCACTCCCCATATGGATAACGGGGCTAGTCAGATTTTCAAAAATAAAAAGCGGGAGGCGAGAGGTTTGATTGTTGAAGAGAAGTTCGTCACAGAAAAAATCTTGGCTTTATTGTAATAAGAAGATATATCTAGAAATACCATAAACTTTAATGGTTACTTAATCAAAAACTTTACAAAAAAAATCAGAATAAAATATGAAAATAAGTACAAAAATCACTAATCTTGAACAAATCAGGTATAGGTATTTTACGTGGTACAGTAAAAAGTTTTTACAAAATCTTACCACATATTTCTGAGACCAAAATAAGTCGATTTTGGGGGAAAATCCAAAGATTCGGGATTATTCGGGAGTTCTTAGTCAAAAGGGGGAGTATTATGACTTTGTTCCAGAAGCGGGAGGGACAGTAAGAAATCGGAATAAGACTCCCGCCTAAATCGGGAGGTCTGGCAGCCCTAGTTCTCATCCATATAAGAATATTGGGGGCTCTTGGGTTTTTTGCACAACGCTCGAATCAAAACGCAGGCGGAAACGAGAACTGTATGAATCAAAACTCAAACTTTCATGACAAACACCATTCTCCATAAAGAATCCACTATACCATTCACAATCCACAAATAAATTCGAATGAATCGAATAAAAATATAAATAAATAATAACATAGGTAACCTAGCAAAACCTGGAAAATACACAATGTTGCCAACACAATCGAAAAGATACCCCAAATTCCCCTAGAAAGAGTTCAACGTTTTCAAATTGGATAATACACGTATTTCTATAACCGAGCATACCCGACCTGTCATAGAGAGAATGGTATAGAATAGGTTCAAGGAATAGAAAGAAATTTCCTCTCTATTCTTTATAGAAAGAAATTTCTACTCTATGAAGTTACAGAATACGCGCTCAGGTTAGATAGGATTGAGCCTAATTTACCAGAGTTTGAAGACGTTCAGGATGACATTGAATTATTATTAAGTGTTATTCAAGAAGACGACAACCCCTAAGAGTCTGAAAATAAAGAGAAAGATGAATTTGAAAGTCATTATTTTGAAATGGTCAGTAAAATGAAGGTTTTGCTCAATAGTCAAAATGACAAAACAGAAAATAATATTTCAAATCCGATCGCTATTCCAGTTCAGAGTAATGTGGAGGGACATGCTTCTTTGATGCAATCTAGCAGACAATCAATCAAATTACCTTTTTTGAAATTGCCAACTTTCAATGAATTATGAACAATGGCTTGAATAATTCAGAGATGCGTTTATAGTAATCGTTCATGAGAATTTGAGTCTGAGTTCAGTAGAAAAGTTTTATTATCTCAAATCATATTTTGATGAAGAACCGCTTCAGGCTATTGCAAATCTACAGGTAACTTATGATAAATTTGATGTAGGATGGGGGCTCCTTTCAGATAGATTTGAGAATAAGAGACAAATAGTGCATAACTATGTTAAGGCTTTTTTTGTCCTGTTTCGAAATCTTTACGATATGTTCAATGAAAATCTGAGGTCACTATAAAGTTTGGGTCAAGAAACTGATAATTGGGATACGTTGACTGTTTGCTAACCAGTAAATTCGATTTTATAACTCGTAGAGAATAAGAATCATATCCTATACCAAGTGGACAATTGCCCAGGTTAGATGACGTTAAGACATTTCTGAAAAGTGAATGTGAATTATTGGATAAATTAGAGTCTTCAAAAAACGATGTGAAATCTAAACCAGACGGTAAAAATAAGGTCAAGCTATGCCAGAAGAAAACAGTGAGTTTTCTTGTCATTATTGCAAAAAGAATCATTCGATTCATGAATGTCTTGCTTTCAGAAGGATGGATGTTAAGGGAAGATTGGCTGCTGTTGATAAGTTGAAGATTTGCATATTTATTTATCGTATGGCGATTAATAACCAGGCGGTAAAAATAAGGTCAAGGGCTTTCATGCTATGCCAGAAGAAAACAGTAAGTTTTCTTGTCATTATTGCAAAAAGAATCATTCGATTTATGAATGTTTTGCTTTCAAAAGGATGGATGTTAAGGATAGATTGGCTGCTGTTGATAAGTTGAAGATTTGCATAAACTGCATCAATCATGATCATACCCAAAATTGTCCAAGAATGTTAACTTGTCGAATTTGTGGAGACAAACATAACTCATTGTTGCATTTGCCAAATAAAACTGTTCAGGTAAAGACGAACCATTTTGAACTCGTAGGATTTATCGCGAAAGATTGCTCGAATTTCCCAGCTTTACCATACCACATCCGCCGACTTGGTCTGTGAGCGATCTGATATGTCGTGTCCACACACGGACATACTTGTTCCGCGATTCATCAAACGATCTGTTCTTGCACAGACACAACCCCTTAATAGAGCCCCACATGAACAATATTTGAATCTAGATCAAACAACGAGCGTAACGGCTTGGTCTTTACCTTAGTTGTTAATGAAAATTTGACTATAGAGTTTAGTGACAAGGTCTTTCACCGACGACGACGTATTTCACCGACCGAGTCCGTCGTTCCGCACTAACGAGCGCAAAATTAGACAGACACATACCGCTGCATATCAAGTGGCTCAAAATGTCGCTCCGTGTGTGGGGCCCTAATGTCTCTACCGGGGGACATGCTACAAGTCAGGGTTTGAAGGGTTCTGTCACGTTGGAAGTATTGGCAATGGCAAAAAGTAAAGTTTTAGATGATCAAGGTGTTACTCACGATGCCAGGGCACCACTAGGTGGGATATTCCTGAAAATTTGAGATTGGATGACGAGTCTTTTGATATTAGCAATGATATAGACATTCTATTGGGAGTTGACGTTTTCTACAGAATATTACTCATGAAACAGATTCGTAAACAAGGAATGCCGGTTCTTCAGAAAACCAGATAAGGTTGGGTTGTTGGTGGTTATTTTAATTGTTCTACAGATCCCAATGATCAGGTTCTAGCTTGTTATTCATTGAAACAGTCGATTGATGAAGACTTGACACGTTTTTGGATATGAAAGTTATAATGACCACCCTAGTTTGTCGAAATCTGTACAGTTTTGTGAGGACCACTTTGTTGATAACCTTAGTCGAAATCTGGATGGACAATTCGTTGTTAAATTTTCCTTCAAGTGATCAAGGAATCGAGTTTGACGACTAAAGTTCAAGTCGTTTTTTATGCTTCGGCTAAAAGTGACACTGGTCTATCCTTGAATGACGTACAACATGTAACGTCCAACAATTCAAAAAGACCTTTTGTTAATTCTTTTTTGTTTCCGGATATACCCTTTTGTGCTGAATGCTGATATATCAAAAATGTTTAGACAAATCCTGATAGACAAAAGTGAGCGATCGTTCCAGAGAATTTTGTGGAGGAATCCCGATAACCCGCAAGCTGAGATTGGATGTTATGAATTGAACACTATGACAAATGGTTGGGCTTCATCGCTATTTCTAGCAGTCAGGTGTTTAAATCAGGCCTTGGATTTCCAGTCTGGATATCCAAAGGCTAGTGAAGTTATTTTAAACTCTTTTTATCCAGATGACTTATTGACAGGTTCATTTTCATGTTCAAATTTGTTAAAACTCCAGAGAAAAATATCCTCTATCTTGGATAGTGGCGGATTTCAGCCTAGAAAGTGGATTTCAAATAAAGAAGAGTTTTCAAGTTCACGAGAATTTGTCATCGAACACATTACATCTAGGTAACATTGATCAAAATGATACCTTGGGCATATTTTGGAATGCAGCTAATGACAAAATCAAGTACTCAATTGAGGAGTTCAATCTCCAAGGATGGATTTCTAAAAGGGTAATCTTATCGGTCATGAGTCAAATATTTGATCCCTTGGGTCTTACTGGCTCAGTTGTAGTTGTTGCTAAGCTCCTTATGCAACTTTTAAGGCAGGAGAAACTGTCTTGGGATGAACCTGTACCAGTTTACCTTTGCAATAAATGGTTTGATTTTTGTGAAGATCTTCAAGCTTTGAATGAATTGAGCATTCCACGTCATGTCTTGGCAGAAAAGTGGAAAGTTATTCAAATCCATGCATTTGCAGATGATTCTGAAAGGGCTTATGGTGATTGCGTATATATTGTGTGTTTGACGAAGTCTGGAGAGTATATTTCTTCTAATCTTCTCATGTCAAAATCTTGTGTAGCTCCCATAAAAAAAATCAGCTTATCTCGTCTTGAATTATGTGCTGCACTACTCACTTGCAAGGTTGTTAAAAAAAACAAAGAATTCGTTACGAATAAATATCGACAATTTTTTCTATTGGTCTGATTCGTCCATCACCTAATATTGGATTAAAGGGTGTCCAAGTCGCTGGAAAACGTTTGTGGCGGATCAAGTTACCCAGATTCAGGATATGTCAAGACCTGATGATTGATTTCATGTCAAGTCAGCGGATAATCAAGCCGTCTGTCTTTCCAGGTTTATTTCTGCAGAATCCTTATCACGACACGATCTATGGTGGGAGGGCCCCACTTGGATTTTTGCTTGGAGGAATTTTGCTGATCACTATTTTACTGAGGTACCTGGAATTTTACCTGAAGAAAGAGTGGTGACTCATTCTACATATATGTTACAGAATTTCCCGATTTTGAATTTGATAATTATTCTTCATTAATTAAATCGCAACGAATTTCTGCACACATTCTGCGATTTATTTATCGCGTATAAAATAGAGTCGGTGAGATTGGTCCACTAAAGACCACAGAACTTGAAGTCTCTGGATCAGTTGGTTAAAATAGCTCAGATTCAGTCATTCACGGAGGATTACAATTGCCTCAAAAATGATCGCGTTCTATCAAGCTCTAGTAACTTGTTGTGTTTGAAACCCTTTTTGGAAGAAACTGACCTAATTAGAGTTGGTGGTAGGATTCAGAATGCCGATGTGACCAACGAACCGAAAAATCCAATCATTCTTCATGATAACCATCATCTACTTGTTTTTATCATGACTTATTTACATGTGAAGCTGTTGCACTGCGGTCCACAACAATTGTTATATGCCATGCGTGAACGATACTGGCCAATTTTAGGACGTAGAGTAGCAAGAACGATAGTTAAACGTTGCGTTAAATGTTTTAAGGCGAATCCAACCGCACTCAACTATTAAATGGGCAACCTTCCTGTATATCATGTCTTTGCATTTCAGCCAGTGTTCACTCATACTGGAGTCGATTACGCTGGTCAAATTTCACTTAGGGACAGAAAGACACGAATTCCCAAAATACTGGAGGGATAATTGTATAATCGTTTGCATCCAGGCACCACATTGGATGCACATTATCCCTTTGGCCTGACTGGTGTTTTCATATATTTCCTGACAGTAGACGCGAATTGTTGCATTCTCCTCTTCTATCATCCCCTTTTCTGAAGCACTTTTCTTCATTTCCTTTGATTTTTTGTCTTTTTTTGACACTTGCCCAGCTTCCTTAAAATTTTTCTTGACTGACTCAACTTCTTTATTCCTTATTTTTCAGTTTCTCTTAGAGCTGATCTTTAAATGGGGATCTGGTGATTATTTTACACATACCTATATCACGCTCACACCATATTCTATGATCTAAAAACCAATACTTACATATATGTGCAATTAACATCTTTAACAATAATAATACTGTGGGGCAAGCTATGACCCACTTGCCCCTACGCCGCCCTCAAAATTAAAAAAAAAATAATAATCTAAGTAGAACAGAAACATTTGGCAACGATCTAAATAACACGTGTTATCACTAATATCTGAGATTATGTCTTGTTCAAAATGAAATATCTAGTTATTGCGTTTAAACTGTGAAAAACCTTACTCATTTGACCATAAATATTATATCACGATATGCCAAAAACAAAAAATATTCATATTTACCTTGGTCTTGATATTTTTTGGTCTGTTTTTTATAAACACGATGCACACCTCTTCAATAGTACGTAAACTGCACTGATTGTTCACAGTTCTGATGCCAATTGTACAAATTATTCTGAAAGAGCACTTGCTCCCTATGACTCACCTGATCCGCTCTCCCCTAAACTAAAACTTCTTGCTAGAAACGACATCTACAAACTTTTAGGAAAATTAGGGTAATACAAGGGCACACACTTTTTTTTATGACATCTATAAAGCCCTTTGTTTTGGATTGGATATACCAGCTTTTGTTTTGTAAGCTGACTTGAGGTTAATATCTTGCTTTGCTTTTTGGCTTCAACGATTTTCAATAGCGATTTGAACTTTTCTAAATTCTTCATCATGAGAAGTCTTGTGGGATAATGTTTCCAAGTTATTCTCATCTGATTCAAAACTTTAATATCAGAAAATCGAAATTTTTTAGTAAAACTAATGAGCTAGTATGGGCCGGATTTAGATCTTTTACATTTTGATGGCATATATCATGCACAAAGTATCAGGACCCAGTTTTTTTAGCTGAGCGTATAAGCAATGCATACTGGTCGGGAGCATAAATTGAATTAAATTTTTTATATCTTTTAATTTCTCTATCCATGGTCGCATGAACACTATACCCTTCATTTTGAGAGTGTCCAGTTTTCAAAAACTTATGTGTAATAGACTTAATATTAGATGATTTGATTGCAACAGATAACTGGCGAGGGAAAAACTGATTTTTATTTTGGGTCGCACAATTATCAGAATAGAAGATTATTTTTAACCCATTCTCAGTCTCACACATCTTTTGAATAAAATCTAAAATGCAGCTTCCGATTTCGTTGGCTCCCCGATGATCTTCTGCTTCATACCATAGGTACCAGGTTCCTTTACTACTCTGCATGTGATACAAAGAAAAGTTGAAAACATTCAATTTGGAAGCATGATAATAGGAGGATGCTTCTCCTGTGGGACATGGTAATATGGCCTGCATGTCATACAGCATAACTCTGGTAAATGGATCTTCATTATTTTCATGTGCGTCTTTCTCATTTCTGCTCAAATGCTTTTCTCCAATGTGTCTCATATTTTTCCTCTATAGCTTCCTTCTCTTCATACTACCATACCGGTATTGCAAACACAATTCGCACTGATATTTCTTGGTAAATGCAATGTGATATTAAACTACTTATCAAAGATCTTGCAGTAGATTAGATAGTTTGCGGCTGGTTTCTTTTGCTCTTCACATATTTTCTGATAGTCGCGATGACAACGACAGAAGTGACTTTCAATACGTGGTATGCTTTGTATGTATGAACTTTTATATCGTTTTTCATACTCTCATCAACTTTGTAATGGTTTCCATGCTTTCCACGTTTGTCAATTTCCAGTACAATTTCATTGCCGCAGTGTTTTGGTTTCTTTATCACAGTTCCAATCACTTTATTATTGATGTCTAGAGTTGACATAATCACACACTCTTCCATTTGTGTTATATACAGGGTGTTTATTAATTGAATGCCGATACTTCAGGGTGATAATCCTTAAATGATTTCAAGACAAAAAGTTCATATGGACATAGGTCCGCAAGAGCCTAGATTTTAAGATACAGGGGGTTGAAATTTAAAGAAAAAAATCTTTTTTTATCATCACTTTGATGCTGCTCCAGATATTTTTTTGATATTTGGTACACGTCTTCTATGCATCAATATGCATGGGAATGTTAGAGAGGGCGCGACTGATTTGAAAATATTGGAAGACAAAGTAGGGTGTCAATGCAATTAAGTACATTTTTTTTTTAAGCGAAAACCATGCGCAGGACGAAAAAAAATCAAGAGAACAAATTGGCTCGGAAATAGATAAGGAATTCAAAAATAATTTTTATTTTGAAGGAAAGCAGTGACGTACAAGTTTTTTCTCCAAAAATATTGAGTGCACAGCCCGTACGGACGCCACTGGTGAAAATAATGAAATTTTTAGTGCATCACAAAATGCATATTGATGCATAGAATACGTGTACCAAATTTCATGAAGATATCTGGAATAGTATTAAAGTTATTATGAAAAAATAATTTATTTTTAAAAATTTCAACACCCTGTATCTTGAAAATTAGGCTCTTGTGGACCTATGTCCATATGAATTTTTTGCCTTGAAATCATTCAAGGATTATCACCCTCAAGTATCGGCATTCAATTAATAAAAACCCTGTATAATAAAATAGTACGCATTATTTTGTTTCCGTGGCTTTTCTACATTACTGTATTCATATTTTGGCGTTACTGTTTGCAGATTTGAAAAAATAAATTCTCTTTTTTTCTTTTAGCGTCCTGCTTTTATAAGCCATTGTATTCATTTGTTTATCTACAATCGAAAAGATTCCTTTTATTTACACTTACAGCTTGTATAAGTAGAGTTCTTGGACTTTTTGGCGACAACTCGAAATGTCACCTTTTTCAGAAAATTCGTCACGCGCTCTTCGAAACCGAATAACACCATCTTCTCAACACATGCTGTGCGGAAATGCCGAATTCACTAGAGCGACAACATGCCATCCATCTCTTGGTTAATAAGTAAAACTCATTTGTAGCTTTCTTACTTATGACAAAATACAATAATTCAAAGCGATGTCTGCAAATAGCTCAATTTTGTCAAATTTTGAGATGTCACCTTCTTTTTCCGGATGCACGAAATTATTATTTTTGGTTTTCAAGTACTAAAATGACTGAATAGAGACCAAATCTTTTGAATTTTACATTTTTGACCTCACCTTTGAAATCAGCGACCTCAAATTACCCTCAATTGATATGCCGCATGCTACTATTTGTAGAGCATAGCAGTTTTTTTTAAATGTAAAAAAACATGGCCTTTGAGATGTCTAATTAACAAAAAAATGTCCGAATCATCTAGTATGCTTGTGATTACCATATATTGATTGATTAACACCAGAAAATGAACTTTTTGTGGGAAATATATTTGTTTTAACGGAAGATAACTGTTTTTTTTTCAATGACCGTTATATTGGTTGCACATGGTGGGAGAAGCGAGTGCTGTGGGTCAAATCGATCTATTGGACATGAACATCATCTGTGTCATGTGACTTGCTTTCTTCATTTTTCATGATTTTTCTGCGTACCGCTTCGGCTACACTTGAAGTCGACCACATCGCGCGAGACGTGTGGATAGAGCAATCACTTCTTCTTAACTGACACTTGTGGAATTTTGTACCTACCTTTTGAGCTTGGTTGGAATTTTCCAACAATAGGGAACTTGCTAATTTTTTCTGTATCTTATTTATTAATTTGAAAGTGTGGGTTCATGTCGAAAAACACCGTACACCAGATATCAGCCCTTAAATCGCACAAGTTATTTTACAATAAATGATCAAAGTTGACATCGACGCTGAGAAAATTCAAACTAAGCAAAAAGCGCGGGAAAGTTTTACGTCATAACGCGTATCTTTGGCAACCATTTAAATGTTTGAAGTGTGATGTTACATTGAGTTAGTTTATTTTGTAGTTTTTGAAAAAATTAATGATAGTTATTATAAATATTGCTCTGTGTCGCTGTGTTCTAATATTTCCATAAAAAAATGTATAAGCGTGCCTGATGACAAAAATCGGCGACTAAAATTGCTAAGAGCATGCAGAAGCAATGGGGGAATTGGAAATATTTCGTTGAAAAGCGGTACTATTATTCCATGTACCTATGTGGAGATATGTGTGGAGATCATTTCAATAGAAGTATGTTTTATAACAAGAAATACTTACCTAATTGTTTTTTTAGATTTTGAGAGATTTTATTCTCGGATACATATTACTACAGACAAATTGAGAAAATGATTCTTTTTATTTTAATTTACCAGTATACAGTATGTCCGACGATGAGATATACAAAAGGAATATGGATTATGCCCTCACTAATAATCACTATAATGATTATTGGTTTATATTATTATATTTATCGTATCACGTTAAAAGTACTAGTTTGAAGTACATAATTGGAAATTCGAAGAATGTGTTTTCTTTGCTCCATTATTAACACTGTAAACCAATAGAATGTTCAAAAGTTACATTTTTGCTGAAAAATTCTAAATATATCATGAATGTAGGTAGTCCCCTCCTGAAATAAGTTGATTTTTTGACTCCTTGAAGACCCTGTACAAAATTTGGTTCTTTTCCATCGACAATCGTTTTCGTTAGTAGGCAAAAATTCTTATAAAGAATGCCTTTTTCTCGAGAAATTACAGTTTTGGTCCATTCGTGCTTTTGTATACCTCATCGCTTTTCATAATGTAGGATACTTGTAAAATAAAATAACAAGGTCCATTTTTTTAATTTGTTAATATTATGTTATATGCGAGGTAATACGTACTTAAGAATAAAATCTCTCAAAATGTGAAAACACAAGTATTGGTGTTTTTGTCATGATACTCAGGTACATCAAAATGATCTCCACATAGATAAATAGCACTTCTTTTCAATAAGATAGGTATTCTCCACATTTTTTCTGCATACTTTTGGCAATCTTGTTTGCCAATTTTCGTCATCAGGCACGCGATTAAAAATTTTTTTGGAAATTTCAAAGTTGAATTAGTACCTACACTGCGGCAGAGTGCAATATTTATACGATCCTCTTTTTTTCAAGAACTACGAAATAAACTAACTTAATGTCACTCCAGACTTCAAACATTCAAACGGTTGCCAAAGATACGCGTTATTACGTCAAAACTTTCCCGCGCATTTAGCTCCGTTCGAATTTTCTCAGCGTCGATGTCAACTTTGATAATTTATTGTAAAATAACTAGTGCGATTTGGGGGATGATAATTGATAAACGGTGTTTTAAGACATTGAAGCACACTTTGATACAATAAAAAAAAATGGGCAAGTTCCATATTGTAACGGAATACGTAACAAAAACAAGTGTTAACTTTGAGTTACAGAACAGAACCACAGTTGTTAAATATTTTATGTAATCATAAGTCCTACACAGTAAGTACAAGTTGCCGTGTGTGACTAAACTTCACAAGTCTCTAACCAGAAGTTTACAAGTGTTACACATGTTATAGGCCACTGACGTGACAGAAAACATCATCAATCTCCGTCTGCCGTGTATAACTTTAATGCGAAAGTGAGAAATTCAGAGGATTGTTTTAGCTCCGCCCCGTTTTCTATCAAATGGTGAAATTTGCGTTTTCTTTTTTATTTGGTTAGTATATTTTTGGGCATTTTGGAAAAATTTTTTTTGCTGATGACTTTCTAATATTGTCTAGAATACGTATGTAAAATACCAAGTCATTCGAAAATGTATGCAAATTGTCCATAGACCAAATGGGCGCCATTTTGAAAAAAATATATATACAAACCTCATGGTTTAATAAGGAATAAAAAAATCTTCAAAATGAGGTATGACTCCACCCCCTTTTTTCATTTGATTTTTTTGTTGAAAATGGCGCTTAATTGTTATTTTGACATTTTCAGCTGTCTCTACTTTGTCAAAAAATTCAGAACATCCGGTGTGTCCAAATTTCCAAAACCAAAAAAGTTTGAAGGCGGAAGGGGCATTGAAGAATTGCACTGCGTAACGACTTGACAGCTTGGAGTCGCTGTTACTTTTTTATCGTACAATAATAAGTGGGTATTAACATCCAGCTGTAATTTTGAAATTTTCAGCTGTCAAGCTGTCAAGTTTTGGACAGAAGCTCTAGGAAGAGTAGAGAAAAATATATATTTTTCTCTCTTTTAACATCGTGAATTGGATAATCGTTATCAAGAAAAGGCGAGAAATGGATAAAACAAAAGGGGATCCAACCCCATCGGCAGCAGGGGCTGAAGCAATGAGAGAGAGGACGGATCCGACGAGCTGGAGAGTAACAGTGGAGTCAAAGGAGAGAAGAAAGAAGAAAGATGAGGAAGACGAACAGCTTTGGATGAACTCAAGCGTGAGCCAAGTGGATATCTTCGACAAAAAATCCAAACTAAGCGTTAGCACGAAATTCGTAGCAGCGATGCAACTGATGTCGGAAGCTTAAAATGAGGCACAAGGAAACAAAAAGGCAGCACAAGGAATCAAGGAATCAAGGAGGATGCGAAAGCCGCCAGAACAAGTGAAGATCCAAAAAAAATACTACACACCGTCAGGTAAGGTCCAAAGCAAAAAGTTCCGGTCCCAATATCAAATAGAGTCTGAAGAAGAAGAGAGCCCACCGGAATAAATTGACGAGGACGACGGAGGCGATGTGGAAGGCAGTGTGGACACGGACATAGGGACAAAGGGTCTAGAAGAGGAAAAGCTGCTAGAAGAGATGATCAGAGCAATGGAGACGATAAGCACCAGAATCTCCAGGTTTGAGGGTAGGGCTAAGAAGCCAAGGTTCAACCAGCAAGATGCGACGCTGGTGATGCAGCAGGCAACGGTACTATACAGTGGATTCCTGTGGGTAGTAGCAGAAATGTGACAAGTCAAAACCAGACTCTGGAAGGAAAGGGCGCAAAGGGCACTCCAGCAAAGAGCACTGGCGGTTCAGCATCAGCAAAGCGTGGCACCAGTGGTGATTGGCAGGGCAGCCATGGGCCAACAAGTCAACAAGAACGTACCCACGCACTGGAACGGACAGAGAGAGTAGGAAGGCAGACGCCACCACGGGAGATTGACAATAGAATTTACCTGGTAATCGAGTTAAAGGGAGACCATAAGAAGGAGAAGGCAAAGAAGGTAAAAAAGCTCCTGAAGGACCAGGGAGTGAGCGAGATGCAGAAGGTGCTAGAGCTTCTGAGGGTAGACCTGCTGTTGGAATGCAGCAACCGGGAACAGAAAAATGACATCATAAAACACGTATGTGAAGCCAAGGAGAAGCGTGAGCGAGAGGAGGAATGAACGCAAGTCAAAACTGAAGATCAGTGGAGTACCAAAGGGTATAGCCATGGAGGACATAGCGGCGAGTGTCTGGTCGGAGAACGACCAGGTTAGAGAAATAGGGATGGACAGAGAAGAGGTAATGGATGGAGTTTAACTTCTGACAAGGATCACGTGTGGGAACCAATTCAAGAAAAACCTCATACTCGAAATGAAACCTGATGTGTTCAAGGTTTTGGTGAGGAAGGGCAAACTGAACATGAACCTTCAAAGTTTTTATGTTGATGAGGGCTCAATGTCATGCAGTGCTTCAAGTGCTGCCTATTTGGCCATACGTCTGCCAGGTTTACCGAAAAGCCAAAGTGCTATTAGTGTGGAGGTGACCACGATGGTAATGATTGCGATAAGAGCAAACAGCTCGACTGTCCAAACTGCTGAACAAGAAGAGTTCCCGTGGAAAATCGTGTGCACTCTACTAGAGACGCAAAATGTTCAGTGATGGAACTCAAGAGGCAGAAGGCAAAGATAGGACGGCCTACTAATGTCTTCATTGAAAATCCTTCAATGGAACGCGGGGAACGGAAAAGCTGCGTGCGAAATGATGGTTGGGAAGGCAGGAAAATCAAACATCGCAACATGGACAAAGTACTTTTCCAGGAACCGTATCACAAGTAAGAAAAGTTCCCAGGATACAAAAAGCACGTGACAGGAGAACACTCAAAAGTACACGCATGGACCTGAGAAGGAATTAAAGGGATAACGTTGGCAAGCTCCACAAACAACGCGATTGTAGTCTACATAGAATCGGAAGAATTGACGATAGTTTATATCTATGATGTACCCGGAGGCATGCGGAACGATCGCATGGAAGAAATCGTGCCAGCACTCGAAGGAACCAAGGGTAGCTACTGATGGCAGGTGATACCAACGCCTTATGGGTAGGCGACACGAGAGATGCTTGGGGCGAGGGGATACTAGCGATCGCAATGGAGCTACGGCTGCAAATATGCAACGATAGCGACTTGCCACCAATGTCCGGCTGCTCAAGAGGAAAGAGCTGGGTGAACATCACCCAAATTAGATAAACATTGTTTCGTTGAAAAAATTATAATAATAATTATTATTACGATTTTTTGTCTGTGGGTTCGAAACGTCTCAAGCGATTTTTGAAAAATTATCAGAGTTTTGTTATTGAATCATCTATCTTTATAAAAATTGAACGGAAAATCAAAAACGTATTTTCACTTCTTGGAAGGTTGATGGTTTTCTAAAAAAAAAGTAGAGTCGTTCCAGGTCCGGTTTTGGAAAAGTTGAACCCAAGATAACATTAAAGAAGAACTCTGAACTCATATTTTACATTTTCCATTGAAAGCAGAATCGAAACCGATGATTTTATTTTCAAATCAACTTCATTTAACTGAGTTATATAGGTTTGATAGTGAATCATCCGAATTTCTCATTATGTAAAACAGTCAAGGAATATAAATTAAAAAATACCATCTGGTCGAGTCCCTAGACTTTCTTATTCTCCACAGTGGAAACTACGCACACTTCCAAAGGTCTTGCACCCCCATGTTTTTTTTCTCATTTCTACAGATATCAGAAATCTGGTCACATAAATATGTACTCTATTTATTTTTCCAATTTGGGTGCTCGTTGAAAATCCATTGTGCCTTTTTGACCACTGAAAGGAAAAAAAAACACTCTTGATGGTTTCAATACATAGTTACAAATACCATATCAAGAAAATGTGGGAGAACTGACATGGGTACTAATAGAGTTATATGGACACGGGCAGACATTTTTTTCATTTAACCTATATTCCAGATCTATCAATGCTCATATTCCTCTTCATCGATATTGTCATGGTGATACAGGTAACTGGAAATAGAATACACTGAATAAATCAACTCATTTACTTTTACTATCATACATAATTATTCTCTGATCAGCAATTGGTAAATATAAATTCATGTGAAACAAAGGTGCGGAAGATTGAAGACGCGTGCCAGTCAAGTACGCTTATTGGCAACAATTTCTCACTCACTCACAACTCTTGATTAGCGTTGCTTGGCCCCAGTTCCTCGTGCTGATAATCCGTCTTCAAATCAGATTAGAATAAGTATGTTACACAATTATTTTGCAGAATGGAAAATCCGTGTTTAATTCTTCAAGATATCCCAAAAATTAAGGCTGCGAAAAGCTTTTGATGTTATGCAAAAAGCCAATACTTGGAAAAAACATTTGGATACTTGAAGTATACGTCATTCCAAACGTTATCAGGAAAACAACTTACCGAGATTTCAGTCAAATTCAACTTATCTCTCTGAATTTCGGTGTACACATTCTTTTCTGTTGAAAACTCTACTCAGCTACATGTTTTAGCCAAACTTCTGTTTTGTATGCAAGCAAATCGTTTTCCGGTTGAAGACACCGAGATCTCATGCATAATAATGAATTAGGTCTCCAGGGCAAATTAAAATTAAAGATATCTGACTTTCTTCTTAAAACTTGTTATTTAGAGAAATGATTTTCTTATGTAGATTGCTTTGAATGACAAGTCATTTCTTAAGAAGGAAAATCATGGTTCATTTTCCCGACCACCAAAAGACGTTTTATTAGTCATTTTGGTTAACGATCCATCAACTGAAAACGTTTCTTTCTCGAAGCTGATCAGATTTATTTCGATAATAATGAATTCAGCCGTTTGAAATAGGATTTGAAAGGTAACAGTCATTCTGAAAGAAATTTAGTGTGACGGAAAAAAGTAGTAGTGAATCCATTATCAGAAACCGTGACGCATCAGTTGTTTTTTACCATGTGAATACGTTTTTTGGAAAATCTTGGTATAGATATAGCACAGTGCGTCATCACCAAGTTGATTCTGCTGAGAATCTACAGGATGTTCGTTACAAGAGATACCACTTTTGCTAACTTTGAAGCAGTAGAAGCTACGAAGTCGGTTGAATGAGAGAAATGTTACCATTTTTGATGAAGACCCATTTCCTCTGTCGCGTATTTTTCATAGTTTGCGAGAATAAATTGTTGAAATTGCCCAAATCAATTCCGTTGAATATTTTGGAAACTTGTAATTTTTGAGAGAAAGTTTAGATGCGTGAGCTTCATGATTTTTTCCATCCTAAAATATTTAGTTTCTTCAAGTTGAGTATACGAAGTTTTGCATTCAAGTCCACTATCAACTTTTTTTTAATAATAATTTTCAAAGACTTTGTTTATACCCTTTTCAATTATATATTTTTATTATTTTTATTTGTTGCCAGTACACTACAGAATAAAATAATTCCAAATGGTACATAATACGGAATGAAATTTGTGATGTACTACACAAAGAAAAATGACGACCTTTGGACCCTGTAAAAAGTGATGTTTACGAATGATTATTCAAAACTCCAAGTGCTTAAAAACGTTTCATTGTACTCAATTTTATGCTTCAAACATGAATAGATATGAACCGGAGGCCCAACGTTTTGTCTTAACGGCTCCAAACTGACCAACTGATAATACTTAGAACAAGTGATTTCTCGATATCGGAAAAGTGTAATGATTCCTGACGATGTCGTGATCAATGATATCTCTTATATCTCATATATGTATCTTCATTTTGATTTGTCCCGCTTTCAAAACGCTGTGAAATATTCATTTTTCGAGCAAGGTTGAATAAAAAAAGGAATTGTCGTCTTTTCTCAACGTTTTGGGCTATTGAATCAAATATTTTCTGTACTGTGAAATGCCATATAACTCACTTTTTTTAAATGGCACACCCCATACAGTGTGACCATATAGTGGGTAACATATAGTTTTTTTTTATTCATTCCAGAACCAAAATTTACATATTACCAAAAGTTGATGCAAGGTCGATGAACTTAGGTGTAAGCAAGTAGAATGTTTGCAAGTTAAACACCATACACGGTGAATCAAAAAATAAAAAAATTGTACAACAGTGAAGTACACTTATCTCAAGAGATTCAGCAAAATATTATAAAGAAAAGTTATTAAGAATCTTGAGTTTTGCTTTAATACCAAAACAAATCGCTCTTGAAAATGCATTATTATTCTTTTCTGTATTTATTAATAGACTCGAGTATAATGGTATGAAATATCAAAATTGCACTTTGAATAAGACTTAATCGATATGCATATTATGATTGCTGATTATCATGTTGAATAGATTTTTTGTAGAATTTCAAAGCTGTATTGATATCGTTGCATCAAACAAAGATGAAGTAGGTATGTGATTCCTTGAAACAATAAAAATCCAAGTTAATTTCACAAAAATACTTCAATGTGGACTAAGTTATGTGGAGCTAATTTGATGTTGAGCAATTTATGAATGTGTTTAAGGCGAATATTGAAAAAACAGTCTTTTGGGGCAATGATAAATGATTTTCCGAAAAAAAAAACAGGACGCCACAACTTTGGTATTCAGGCATAAATTTTCATGCTAGAACTTTTCTTTATAACATTCTGCGGAACTTTTTGAAATAAGAGTACTTCACTCTTGTATATACAATTTTAAAATTTTTTGACCCATCGTGTATTTTGTTTGACTTGCAAAGATTGTTATTGCACCTAATAAGTTAATCGAACATGCACCAACTTTTGATGATGATATTTGAATTTTGGTTCTTTAGTTATTGGAAAAAACTCGTATGTTGTACACACAACTGGACACACAACATGGCACACTGTTGAATATCATAAAATATTTATCATAGCGTACTTTTTCTGATCACGAAAATATAGCACATTCACGCCAAACTATTGAAAATAAAGGGCATGTTATTTTCAATAGTTTGGCGTGGATTGTGTGTATTTGAAATTCACTTACAGGGTCTGAAAAAAATGTGTACATCCTTTGGTGGCAGAAACCTGCTGTCAAAATGGGTAGATCTAGGCCAACTTACCTATATCCAAATTTGCTTCGTTGAGTCCACAGAGGGCGTCAAGGATCAAAAATAAAATTGGTTCTTCCCACATTTTCCAAAAACGTGCAAATCGATTTTGATAATTTTTGGTAGTCTGAGACCATGAAATAACGTTTTTTGTGTGATTAACCGGAAGTGGTACAAGAGTGATGTGAAATGCAGTAATTTCTTGATTTTTTTTGGCATTGCCTTTTTGATAATTGATGTGTTTTTATCTAATAGTTGAAGGCATCAAAGAGTTTTTTTTTTTGAAAAATTTTGCTGGGAAGAGTGGTTGTGCCAGAGAATAGTAGATTATTTTGTATGGAGAAAAAACGATGGTTTTAATGACGCGCTCGTGTTTAGCAGCCGAAAGAAATGAGGCAGATAATAGAGAGCTAGTCATGAAAAGTCACTATTCTTCCAAATGAATCTATTTTTTCTTCAAATGTCAACAAATGTATGCAAAAACATGATGTGTTTTTAATTTGTCATTGTTTCGGGCGGCGGCGCCAGGCTCACGTTCGAATAGAATCATAGTGACTTCATTTAGTCTAGATTTGTTACACTTGGCAACAATGGCAACCATGGGCGTAGCTATACTTATTATACTATACATTTCCATCCATCATGTTTTATCCTGTAATTCTTCGACGTAATAAAAACCTACTAGGTACCTATAAAAAAAAAATGTTTTTTAACTAATTGGCCACAGCCACGACCGCAGCCTCAACTAGACGAGCTTACGAAAAATGTGATGAGATGAGACGCTGTACGAACATCAATCCATCGAGAAAATAACATGGTCCTCTGACGACTGACTGTCGCAGATTTTCCAGTCAGTAGTAGAACGCAAAATAAAACTGTAGGATAAAATCCACTGTTTCGTAATCCCTTGCGTTGCAATAATTAGTTAGTTCAATAATCGCAAGATTGCTGACTTTGCTAAGAGGTATCGAGGTGAAGGAACGAGTAGAATTGAGCAGTCAGATTTCGGGTCCGAACTAAAAAACATCCCTCGGCAATGAAGTGTGCAGTGTTTACCAGTTCAAATATTTTAATGTAAGTACCTTTTAGTATTGTTATGTGGGAATTGTAACTCGGCACTTTTATCATATCGTTTAATGAATTGTATTGGAGTTTGATAATTTGTGTTCATAATTAATTCGACCCTACCTCGACGTCCCTCGTTGCACCCTATACAAATTAGGGCGTGACATTATGGTGGAGGCACCGAATCTTACAATTCCCATATCTATTTTTTTATTTTTATTTTGTACATTTTTATATTTACGATTGTGATGGTTTTTTCGTTGGTTTAATAACCCAGTATATCTAAACGATTGATTTTATATTTCTTTTTCTATCTTTCTTTGGTGTACGAAAGGCCGATGAACGGCGACGATCGGATAACTCGTAGTAAAGCTAAAGAAATTAATACTGCGGCTAAAGCTAGTGATCCTAAAAATTCACCGAAAATCAACGTAGCTAATTATTCTAACTTTAATCCAAGTCATTGTAGCACGAATATTGGTTCTGATAATCCGTTTCGTCCGAATACTACCTTGGGTCGAAGCCCGCCAAAAAACTCAAGTTTGGACGACTCGTTCGTATCTTTCGATTTTCAAATAGAGGAAATTGCGGAATATAAAAATAACACTGAAAATAACACAGTTATACACAATACACAAGACATCAAAACACCAAACGTACAAATTCTCACTCCTTTAGTAAATATAGAAAAAGATATAGAGTCAAAAACACCTCAAGAAAACACCAAAACACACACAACTTACAACTCGGACAACTTAGAAAATCAATTCAAAAACCAAAATTCAGAGTCACTTTTTAATAAACCATCTATACTACTCGCACTCAAACAAAATACTCCAACACAAAACAAAATATCGTATCAAATAAAAAATATTCTAGATAATATAAATAAAGTCAGTAAAAACACAATGGCTAACACTACTCTAGAAAACGCATTAGCCGAAGCGAAAAATCCGGCAATTCCGAAATTTACCACCCCTCCTTTCTTTAACCCAAGTCTGGATTCTGCCGTTACCTTTTTATCCAAATATGAAAAGGCGGCATTATGCAACGGATGGACAGATTCATATAAGATTTCGTATTTGGGCAATTTTCTCGAGAGTCCAGCAAATTACTGGTACGGTGATTATTCGAAGGACGTGGCAAATATGAAGAACACCTGGGATGAAATAAAAAACGACTTCGTAAAAGAGTTCAGCGGGGATCAGCCTCTGAGAAAACCGAAATTTAGACTTAACACTCGGAAACAGCAAGACAACGAAGACATCAAGAAATATTATTATGATCTATTATCCTTGTGCCAAGAAGTTGATCCAGATATGTCATTTGACACATGTAGGGGTTCGCGAGACCTTGGTCTTGGTCTCGGTCTTGTCTCGGTCTCGGTCTCGAAATCGAGACCAAGACCGAGACCGAGACGTAGAATCTGACTCGAGACCGAGACCAAGACTTACACATCGGGATCGAGACCAATACCGAGACCAAGGTACCGAGACTCTCGGTCTCGGTCTCGGTCTCGAAAAATACATTTGGTTTGTTGACTTGTTGGGAAAATGTTGTTTGTACAAAACTTTTTTTCAAAAAATCATTTTTGAAAAATTTGATTTTACGATGGACTATATATGGACTAAAGCTCAAACGATGATGTTTTCCGTATTTGACCCTTTATTTTAGCTGGTTTTTATTAAGTTACTTTTATTTCAGTTTATTCGTAGTATATGAGATAAAAGTCAATATACATTGGACTGGCTTCTCTCGAAACATGTAACTGCAGTAGATTTCAACATGATTCTTATGAATTTTCAGGTACCCTTGTTAGCAGTTCTTTTATTCAAAATTCACAGCTGAAACTTGCCGTAAATAAACTTTGGTATCTAGAGATTATGTTATTCCATCAATTAGCACAGAATAATTTGAAAAAAGATTGAAGAAACGCTTGTATTAATTATTGAAAAGTGACAACTTTTTACTAGCCTTGTATATGCCACTGTTAACCAATAACTTCATTGTCAAATTGTGATAACATCAAATTTTAACAGTATAATACATGCAATAAAAAATCAAACATTATTTCTTGGATAACCTGTTCAAAGTGTCCCCTATTCACGGCCAAAGAGTATTCATAACGGTCATAAAAATGAAAATGAAATTTTTTGGTTAAAAAAATTGACAGTGAAGTTAGTCACTTCAGAAAATGTGTTGTCATCGTCATATACAAGGCATGTTAAAAGTATCACTTTCTGATAAATCAAAGCATTTTTTGAGTCTTTTTCCTAGTTATTCTGGCGTAATTGATGAACTAACACAGTCTCGAAGCACCAAAGTTCATCTACGGCAAGTTTCAGCTGTGTATTACGAACGGAAGTACTGCTAACATGGGTTTGAAAATTTAGCATGGGAATCCCTATGTTCCGTCTTAAAAAAAAACGCACTGAAAAGTTCATTTTTTATTTAAAGTTACAGTGACAGATCAAAATTGTAGGTTAAAGGTTGGCAAGCTTGTTCTATAACGATAGTCATAAATTGAACTGTGATTCGTTTTATTTTGCTTTGCTCAAAAAGTATTTGATTCGATAGAAAAAAACGTTCAAGAATAGATTGTGATGATAATTTTGGAATCGATGATCAAAATCCTTCTTTAATTGAGAAAATGAAGTTTATAAACGAATATTTTAGTTTTTCATCTCATTTAGCGAGCACTTTATGGCATTTATTTATTTTTTGCCAACCTTCAACCTCCAATTTTGATCTGTCACTGTAACTTTAAATAAAAAATGAACTGTATACATGAAAGTATATGACATTTTTGATTAAATGTTTTTGGTTTAAATTATAATCCTTTACAAAAAATTATAATATTTTGATCCACCTATACATTTGAAAACGAAAATTCAATGCTCCCTGAACAAAAATTTAAAGTAGAATTATACATGGCTTGAATTGCCTAAAAAATGACCACTAGAATCTGTAGAGGTTGGTTTGCAGCAGACCTCTCAAAATACAACTAATATGAGTTTGCATTTTTGAATCTGCTTCTATCGTGAAGGCGGTCTACAACGCATCACTGTTCATTAATTGTCTAAATCATTTCGTAATCAAGATGCTAAAAAAATAATGCACCATGAAATGTCATGATAAAATTCCATTTGTATTCTAAAGAATACTTGAGTTAACGAAATCAATAATTATTAAATGTAACAGTCTTACATCACCTTCAACTTTAATTTAGTATAATAATATTCTTTATCAAAATATTGTTTTATTTTATACTCACTATTACCCTCGCTATTACCCCAGCACACATTGAAAAATATGATTATTTTGCTCTGTGACACTGAATATTGGAAGACGTACACCTTTTGAAAATTTCGAGACCGAGACTTAACGAGACAAGACCGAGACCGAGACCGAGACCATGATTCATTTCTCGAGACCAAGACCGAGACTACGTTAGTCTCGGTCTCGGTCTCGGTCTCGCGAACCCCTAGACACATGCAGAGATCATTTTGAGAATGGTCTTCACTCATCTTTCTACGAAACTTATTATCTGAGGAGCTCAAATGACATGAATCATCAGCGTCTAAAAACCCTAGTCTTTAAATTGAGTGAAGTGAGGGAACGAGCTCTTGTGAGACAAATGACTGCTCAAGCCTCATTGCTAGCAATCAGCGACGTACCGCAAGAACCTCAACAGGACCAAACCAGAGGCCGATCATCATTTCGTTCAAATCGAGGTCAACAAAATAATAATAATTACTCAAATAGGAGGCAAGGACAGATGAACACACACCACGGCAACAATACAAGAGGTTTCTTCAGAGGAAACAGAGGATCATTTAGAGGCATGCAAGGAAGATTATTCCAGGGACCAAGGTCACAAAATTATCGACAACATCGTGGAGGACGTCCAGAGGGTAACTGGAATCAGAGGGACAGAAGTAGCAGCCAGACAAGGTCCTATAGAAATTATGGGGGAAACTACTGCTCTTGTAATCGTTCCGGCCACTACTCTTGTGAGGGAGAACAACTAAGAAGGGTGTCCTTCTCCAGATCGTCATCCCCAAATGAAGCAGGACGACTCAATTAGAAAGCCCCGACGAAGTCGTCCTCTACCAAGGCGACCATAAGCAACAGATATTGAGTGTTAGAGGAGTTGTAAATAATAGAGATAATTTAGAAGTGATATTAGATACTGGATCGAGCCAATGCGTGATTAATAGTACCTTGGTTCATAATAAGAAAAAACTCGAAATCGATGGAGAACAAATAGACTGGAGCAAGACAGCTAAATACCTAGGCCTGCAGATGGATTCAGCGCTGAAGTGGGGGGCCCACACTCGACAAGTCAAGAGAAAGGTTGAGGGAACCATGAGGGAACTCCACCCCTTGTTGTCTGGTTATAGCCAACTTAACCCAAAGAGTGAAATCATTGTCAGCAAAAGTGTCATCAGGGCCCAAATGACATATGGATCTACAGCATGGGCTACACAGCTACATCAAATCTCAAAAGACTCCAACATCTAGAGTGTAGGATATTGAGAAACGCTCTGAATTTACCTTGGTTTGTGAGGAATAAGAACCTCTACAAGGACCCTGGATTGCCCACCCTCAAAGAAACCATCATACAACGAGCAAATAAGCTATTCCAATCAGCAGAAACTCACCCAAATGAGGAGCTACAACAACTGGTGAACTTTCGACCCTGTGATGAGAAGGGCCAATTCAAAACTTACCATGGGCGTCCAAGAGACCCACTGGACGACCTGTATGCGAAGGTATGGGGGGAATATGATTCAGTACACCTTTGGCGATGGTGTATGAGCTGAAATATTCTACGAAACCGGGATGATTAAAACTTGTATTGGATTTTATTCCAGCAAGTTGTAGTTATCTAGGCTATTTCGCGAGGTGGTTGGGTTAAGTGGGTAAACTAAATCCGGAGTCTCACCTAATTTGGGCCTCGGGCCCAATTATGCATAAGTACGCATTTTCCTACGTATATAAAAAAAAAAGTTAGCGCCTCAAGGTACCAAATGAAGCCAAAAAACATCAAGTGACAAAGTTCGGTATACATAAGTACGATATTTTACTGTTTTTTGCCAACCCACCTATTTACAGGTCTTTAGTATGATTAGCAAAGTCCTTGAAAGAGTTTATACAGACCTTTCTTGATATTTGGCATTTTTTAGTAGCGATTGAAATATCTGTTTTTTTTTGAGCTGCTAAGAAATGTGGGCATCAACTTTGTGTAAGTGGAAAAACGATAGGATATTTTATTTTGATACCAGTTTGTTTTTATCTCATAATATGTTAAAACATATTTTTTCATCCAAGAATAATTGCATCAATTTTTTGTTTATGTATTTTATTGTTATTAACATTGGTGCTCGTTCAAAAAACCAGTTACTTTTTTCTTTCTTGAATTTCTCTTTTTTCTAGAGAGGTATCCAAACAAACATAGAAGGTCAAATTTACCGCTTCTCGACCTACGGATTGGTCGAGAGATAATAATGTCCAATTATGAAAAAGGCAAATTTACCGACATTTGTCCACATATTTATGTGGGGAAAGAAACTAAAGTAATTTGGAAGTGATAAAGAGGTCGATAGGTCCTTGCCAACCATTAGGAAGGCGATTGAATGAACTATCAACCTATCTCACGTCAAAATGTGGAAAATCTGACCGTATATTGGTCCTCAATGTAACCTTTTTCTCACCTGTTGGTAACTAACAATGACAGGCAAAATATACTTGCATATTGATGTGAGATGGACAAGGATACAGAACTATGGCACCGTCACGTAATATGTAAATAATGGAGTATGGATTTTGTCACGTGTCGAAGTGAAAACATTACTATGGCGTCTTACTTGGTATGATATTTACGTAGTAGTTTATTGCTTATTGGAAGGAAATGTTACTGCGAGAGAAACTTTTCTGTATATCTGGAAGATACTTGCAGAAAATTGATGTGCCCCGATTACATCTCCATTTCGATACATTATTACCAGAGTTTGCGAAATTTTGAAACATAACCCTGAATCCAAAATAACTATAAACAGTCTAGGAATGTTATGAACAAACTTGCCAGTGGTTGTGATCATCTTTGAATATGTTAATATCCCCAAAAGTAGTCAGAAATACAATAAAATTCGGACATAACACATTGTTTTTTTAGATGCTGACATTAAAACATGGCCGCTCTCATATGTTGTTCACCTATAAGTTGATTTTTCGACCTTTATGACATAATTCCTTAACTTAGGTCAAAATTGACTAGATATCGACCGATGTTATAACCTGAAAGACAGGTAGCGATAGAGACAGAATTGTGGTGATAATTTAGTAATATTCCATCCAAATTTAGAAGAAATAAAAGTCTTGTCCTTGAAGATAACTTTTTGGTTGTTTTCAAGTACTTTAAGACTTATTCTCACACCTTATAAAATGTCATAATTGTACAAGAGACAATGCATGTTTATCTTTTTCTTTTCTTCTGGTCTACAGCTCTTATATTCTTTGTTGGGACATCAGGTCAATGTTTCAAATAATTTGGACACCCCATTGATTCCAGCGTTTGAGGTTATTCATGAAGTTGAACGACCTTTGTTGGGACCCAACAGACAGGTAGCGATAAAGGCAGAATGTTGGTCATAATTTAGTGATATTTCATCTCAATTCAGAGGAAATATATTCTTGTCCTTGAAGTTACCTTTTTTGGTAATTTTCAAGGAAGTTTATACTTCTTCGTACACCTTATACAGTAAGCCCATGGATGAGGTTTACAAGAGGTGAAATGAACCAAAAATTGAAAGATACGACAAGAAGTTATTCTTGATAAAAGTTTTTGCTTTGTCTAAAAATAGGAGCTACGATAAAAAAATTGATTTTTATTATACAGGGCGTCTCGGTAATTAAAGAAAAAAATCAGTCAAGTTGTCTAAATGTTGAAAAAGAATATTTACCACAAAATTTATTTTTCGTAAAATTTTGTTATTTTTTTGGCGTTGATGAGTTAATGTCGTGTTGGGAGAAAAAAAAAATTTTTTCTTCAAACGTCAGTAAAACGGACATTGTTTGACTGAGTATCGGCTGCAAACTTCCACTTTTCCGCCGGCCACAGCCAACTATCACAACGAAACACGTTTTCATGGGACCGCTCGAATTTGAGTGCACTGCGTTTCAAGAAAAACACTTATTCAGAACCAAAATTTTCATTATTTGATTAAACTTACTCAATAATTGCTCACAATCAACTATCATTTGAAAGAGATCACAATTTTTTCAACAAATCAATAATCAAGTTAGGTTGGTTTTTCTTCAGTATGTATGTTGCCATCAGTGGCGTAGCATCAGGAAAATGTCCAGGGATGTAATGGAGGACATCAAAGGAAGTGATGAGCAGAGAGTGAAAAATGCGGCGAAGGCGAAAAAGTTTTTGCCATCATGCCCAAACCTTGAAAGAATTCGTTATCATCATATAAGTAACAAAAGATTCTGCGTACTAACTCATAATTGAACAACAAAA
>OY293303.1:97131006-97323905 GCA_958502075.1 Orchestes rusci
TTTTGTTGTTCAATTATGAGTTAGTACGCAGAATCTTTTGTTACTTATATGATGATAACGAATTCTTTCAAGGTTTGGGCATGATGGCAAAAACTTTTTCGCCTTCGCCGCATTTTTCACTCTCTGCTCATCACTTCCTTTGATGTCCTCCATTACATCCCTGGACATTTTCCTGATGCTACGCCACTGATGGCAACATACATACTGAAGAAAAACCAACCTAACTTGATTATTGATTTGTTGAAAAATTGTGATCTCTTTCAAATGATAGTTGATTGTGAGCAATTATTGAGTAAGTTTAATCAAATAATGAAAATTTTGGTTCTGAATAAGTGTTTTTCTTGAAACGCAGTGCACTCAAATTCGAGCGGTCCCATGAAAACGTGTTTCGTTGTGATAGTTGGCTGTGGCCGGCGGAAAAGTGGAAGTTTGCAGCCGATACTCAGTCAAACAATGTCCGTTTTACTGACGTTTGAAGAAAAAATTTTTTTTTCTCCCAACACGACATTAACTCATCAACGCCAAAAAAATAACAAAATTTTACGAAAAATAAATTTTGTGGTAAATATTCTTTATCAACATTTAGACAACTTGACTGATTTTTTTCTTTAATTACCGAGACGCCCTGTATAATAAAAATCAATTTTTTTATCGTAGCTCCTATTTTTAGACAAAGCAAAAACTTTTATCAAGAATAACTTCTTGTCGTATCTTTCAATTTTTGGTTCATTTCACCTCTTGTAAACCTCATCCATGGGCATACTGTATAAGGTGTACGAAGAAGTATAAACTTCCTTGAAAATTACCAAAAAAGGTAACTTCAAGGACAAGAATATATTTCCTCTGAATTGAGATGAAATATCACTAAATTATGACCAACATTCTGCCTTTATCGCTACCTGTCTGTTGGGTCCCAACAAAGGTCGTTCAACTTCATGAATAACCTCAAACGCTGGAATCAATGGGGTGTCCAAATTATTTGAAACATTGACCTGATGTCCCAACAAAGAATATAAGAGCTGTAGACCAGAAGAAAAGAAAAAGATAAACATGCATTGTCTCTTGTACAATTATGACATTTTATAAGGTGTGAGAATAAGTCTTAAAGTACTTGAAAACAACCAAAAAGTTATCTTCAAGGACAAGACTTTTATTTCTTCTAAATTTGGATGGAATATTACTAAATTATCACCACAATTCTGTCTCTATCGCTACCTGTCTTTCAGGTTATAACATCGGTCGATATCTAGTCAATTTTGACCTAAGTTAAGGAATTATGTCATAAAGGTCGAAAAATCAACTTATAGGTGAACAACATATGAGAGCGGCCATGTTTTAATGTCAGCATCTAAAAAAACAATGTGTTATGTCCGAATTTTATTGTATTTCTGACTACTTTTGGGGATATTAACATATTCAAAGATGATCACAACCACTGGCAAGTTTGTTTATAACATTCCTAGACTGTTTATAGTTATTTTGGATTCAGGGTTATGTTTCAAAATTTCGCAAACTCTGGTAATAATGTATCGAAATGGAGATGTAATCGGGGCACATCAATTTTCTGCAAGTATCTTCCAGATATACAGAAAAGTTTCTCTCGCAGTAACATTTCCTTCCAATAAGCAATAAACTACTACGTAAATATCATACCAAGTAAGACGCCATAGTAATGTTTTCACTTCGACACGTGACAAAATCCATACTCCATTATTTACATATTACGTGACGGTGCCATAGTTCTGTATCCTTGTCCATCTCACATCAATATGCAAGTATATTTTGCCTGTCATTGTTAGTTACCAACAGGTGAGAAAAAGGTTACATTGAGGACCAATATACGGTCAGATTTTCCACATTTTGACGTGAGATAGGTTGATAGTTCATTCAATCGCCTTCCTAATGGTTGGCAAGGACCTATCGACCTCTTTATCACTTCCAAATTACTTTAGTTTCTTTCCCCACATAAATATGTGGACAAATGTCGGTAAATTTGCCTTTTTCATAATTGGACATTATTATCTCTCGACCAATCCGTAGGTCGAGAAGCGGTAAATTTGACCTTCTATGTTTGTTTGGATACCTCTCTAGAAAAAAGAGAAATTCAAGAAAGAAAAAAGTAACTGGTTTTTTGAACGAGCACCAATGTTAATAACAATAAAATATATAAACAAAAAATTGATGCAATTATTCTTGGATGAAAAAATATGTTTTAACATATTATGAGATAAAAACAAACTGGTATCAAAATAAAATATCCTATCGTTTTTCCACTTACACAAAGTTGATGCCCACATTTCTTAGCAGCTCAAAAAAAAACAGATATTTCAATCGCTACTAAAAAATGCCAAATATCAAGAAAGGTCTGTATAAACTCTTTCAAGGACTTTGCTAATCATACTAAAGACCTGTAAATAGGTGGGTTGGCAAAAAACAGTAAAATATCGTACTTATGTATACCGAACTTTGTCACTTGATGTTTTTTGGCTTCATTTGGTACCTTGAGGCGCTAACTTTTTTTTTTATATACGTAGGAAAATGCGTACTTATGCATAATTGGGCCCGAGGCCCAAATTAGGTGAGACTCCGGATTTAGTTTACCCACTTAACCCAACCACCTCGCGAAATAGCCTAGATAACTACAACTTGCTGGAATAAAATCCAATACAAGTTTTAATCATCCCGGTTTCGTAGAATATTTCAGCTCATACACCATCGCCAAAGGTGTACTGAATCATATTCCCCCCATACCTTCGCATACAGGTCGTCCAGTGGGTCTCTTGGACGCCCATGGTAAGTTTTGAATTGGCCCTTCTCATCACAGGGTCGAAAGTTCACCAGTTGTTGTAGCACCTCATTTGGGTGAGTTTCTGCTGATTGGAATAGCTTATTTGCTCGTTGTATGATGGTTTCTTTGAGGGTGGGCAATCCAGGGTCCTTGTAGAGGTTCTTATTCCTCACAAACCAAGGTAAATTCAGAGCGTTTCTCAATATCCTACACTCTAGATGTTGGAGTCTTTTGAGATTTGATGTAGCTGTGTAGCCCATGCTGTAGATCCATATGTCATTTGGGCCCTGATGACACTTTTGCTGACAATGATTTCACTCTTTGGGTTAAGTTGGCTATAACCAGACAACAAGGGGTGGAGTTCCCTCATGGTTCCCTCAACCTTTCTCTTGACTTGTCGAGTGTGGGCCCCCCACTTCAGCGCTGAATCCATCTGCAGGCCTAGGTATTTAGCTGTCTTGCTCCAGTCTATTTGTTCTCCATCGATTTCGAGTTTTTTCTTATTATGAACCAAGGTACTATTAATCACGCATTGGCTCGATCCAGTATCTAATATCACTTCTAAATTATCTCTATTATTTACAACTCCTCTAACACTCAATATCTGTTGCTTATGGTCGCCTTGGTAGAGGACGACTTCGTCGGGGCTTTCTAATTGAGTCGTCCTGCTTCATTTGGGGATGACGATCTGGAGAAGGACACCCTTCTTAGTTGTTCTCCCTCACAAGAGTAGTGGCCGGAACGATTACAAGAGCAGTAGTTTCCCCCATAATTTCTATAGGACCTTGTCTGGCTGCTACTTCTGTCCCTCTGATTCCAGTTACCCTCTGGACGTCCTCCACGATGTTGTCGATAATTTTGTGACCTTGGTCCCTGGAATAATCTTCCTTGCATGCCTCTAAATGATCCTCTGTTTCCTCTGAAGAAACCTCTTGTATTGTTGCCGTGGTGTGTGTTCATCTGTCCTTGCCTCCTATTTGAGTAATTATTATTATTTTGTTGACCTCGATTTGAACGAAATGATGATCGGCCTCTGGTTTGGTCCTGTTGAGGTTCTTGCGGTACGTCGCTGATTGCTAGCAATGAGGCTTGAGCAGTCATTTGTCTCACAAGAGCTCGTTCCCTCACTTCACTCAATTTAAAGACTAGGGTTTTTAGACGCTGATGATTCATGTCATTTGAGCTCCTCAGATAATAAGTTTCGTAGAAAGATGAGTGAAGACCATTCTCAAAATGATCTCTGCATGTGTCAAATGACATATCTGGATCAACTTCTTGGCACAAGGATAATAGATCATAATAATATTTCTTGATGTCTTCGTTGTCTTGCTGTTTCCGAGTGTTAAGTCTAAATTTCGGTTTTCTCAGAGGCTGATCCCCGCTGAACTCTTTTACGAAGTCGTTTTTTATTTCATCCCAGGTGTTCTTCATATTTGCCACGTCCTTCGAATAATCACCGTACCAGTAATTTGCTGGACTCTCGAGAAAATTGCCCAAATACGAAATCTTATATGAATCTGTCCATCCGTTGCATAATGCCGCCTTTTCATATTTGGATAAAAAGGTAACGGCAGAATCCAGACTTGGGTTAAAGAAAGGAGGGGTGGTAAATTTCGGAATTGCCGGATTTTTCGCTTCGGCTAATGCGTTTTCTAGAGTAGTGTTAGCCATTGTGTTTTTACTGACTTTATTTATATTATCTAGAATATTTTTTATTTGATACGATATTTTGTTTTGTGTTGGAGTATTTTGTTTGAGTGCGAGTAGTATAGATGGTTTATTAAAAAGTGACTCTGAATTTTGGTTTTTGAATTGATTTTCTAAGTTGTCCGAGTTGTAAGTTGTGTGTGTTTTGGTGTTTTCTTGAGGTGTTTTTGACTCTATATCTTTTTCTATATTTACTAAAGGAGTGAGAATTTGTACGTTTGGTGTTTTGATGTCTTGTGTATTGTGTATAACTGTGTTATTTTCAGTGTTATTTTTATATTCCGCAATTTCCTCTATTTGAAAATCGAAAGATACGAACGAGTCGTCCAAACTTGAGTTTTTTGGCGGGCTTCGACCCAAGGTAGTATTCGGACGAAACGGATTATCAGAACCAATATTCGTGCTACAATGACTTGGATTAAAGTTAGAATAATTAGCTACGTTGATTTTCGGTGAATTTTTAGGATCACTAGCTTTAGCCGCAGTATTAATTTCTTTAGCTTTACTACGAGTTATCCGATCGTCGCCGTTCATCGGCCTTTCGTACACCAAAGAAAGATAGAAAAAGAAATATAAAATCAATCGTTTAGATATACTGGGTTATTAAACCAACGAAAAAACCATCACAATCGTAAATATAAAAATGTACAAAATAAAAATAAAAAAATAGATATGGGAATTGTAAGATTCGGCGCCTCCACCATAATGTCACGCCCTAATTTGTATAGGGTGCAACGAGGGACGTCGAGGTAGGGTCGAATTAATTATGAACACAAATTATCAAACTCCAATACAATTCATTAAACGATATGATAAAAGTGCCGAGTTACAATTCCCACATAACAATACTAAAAGGTACTTACATTAAAATATTTGAACTGGTAAACACTGCACACTTCATGGCCGAGGGATGTTTTTTAGTTCGGACCCGAAATCTGACTGCTCAATTCTACTCGTTCCTTCACCTCGATACCTCTTAGCAAAGTCAGCAATCTTGCGATTATTGAACTAACTAATTATTGCAACGCAAGGGATTACGAAACAGTGGATTTTATAGAATATGATTTAAACAGAGGATGTTTTGAATATGATGAAATTTCCTGTGTTGGAACAATTATTGAAATTTAATTTTTTATATAAACCTATATTTTGACAGTATCTATATTTTTAAACTGCGTTTATCAAGCAGTTTGATAAAGAATGCGTAGTTGATTTTTCGTGTGAATATTGTTTATGTTTATACCCAAAGATGTTGGTAACTACTTCCTCTTTCGCCTTCGGTTAAAAAAAAGAAAAAACATGAAACTCAAGTGGGTATGTAATATCTCAATTCACGAAGGTAGGTACTATTCATGATAAATGTATGAATATATAAAATTAATGGGTAATCAGAATTATTGAAATTGCACTGGCCTGAATAATCGTCATATAGAACCTATTGATGCCAATGGGTCAGCGAAATCAGCAATAGATGAGCAACATCCAGTTTGCTACAGGATGAGTGTTTGGGGTTATATTGATAGCAGAGTTGTTTCAGTCTTTATCTCGCGAATGCTGCAAAGTTGACTCGAATAAACCAAGTAATCCAAAAATACGTGTATCGGCAAGTCTAGAAGTCGACTCCTACGTGAATCCTGATGGAGAAATTGAATACGAGGATCAGACACGAGGATGGACGTAATGGAGAAAATTCTTATCAGTTGTGAAATCACTGCCAGATTCAAAATAATCTCAATCATTGAAAAGTTACTTTGGTATTGTGACGAATTTCGCTAAAGAAACACCTTCCAGTTTTAATTTATTTTCACTTCAGCACAACCACAAATATTAATGTTCACGGTTGAAGTGAACAACCCTTGGTTTTTCTCGCGGGGGCATCGGAATCCTGTAGACGACGTCATTGACTCGCTCCTGGATCTCAAACGGGCCCTTCCAAGAACTTTGCAGTTTTGGGGAAAAGCCGCGGCGCCTTTTTGGTTTGTGTAGCCAAACCAGATCCCCAACCTGGAACCTGCCTTCCACGACATTCACGTCGTAGGCCTCCCTAATCCTGTCGCTGGCACTTTAGATGTTCAGACGGACTCGTTGATAAATATCTTCCATCTTTCTGCGAAGATCACTTGCGTAATCCTCCCCAGCGACATCATCACCAGGTGGACAGCCAAACTTCAGGTCGCAGGACAGCCGGAGTTCACGACCCGTGATGATCTTAGCGGGGGTTCCGCCTGTCGATTCATGAATCGCAGACCGGTATGCCGAGAGAAACAGACGATGTTCGTCTCAGTCTCTTGGATGGTCAGAGACAACTTTGGCCAAGTGTCGATTGATGGTCCAGTTCATCCGCTCCACCATCTCATCCGATTGTGGGTGCAGCGCAGTCGTCCTCGTCATTCTGATTTTCAAGACATTGCTCACCTTCTTGAATAGTGCCGATTCAAAACTCCTGCCCTGGTCCGAATGCAGTTCCAATGGAACATCAAAACGGCGGATCCAATCTTAAATCAGGACATCAGCTACTGTAGCAGCTTCTTGGTTTGGCAAGGCATACGCTTCAGCTCACTTGCTAAAGTAGTCCATCACAACCAGGATATATTCGTTTTTTTTTTGACTGACTCAGAAAATGGTCCAGTAACATCTATGGCGATCCTCTCGAACGGGTTCCCAATATTGTACCGGTGCAAAGGAGCTTTTGGGCGTTTCTCAGGTCCGTAACTCGAAGCGCATACGGCGTATTTCCTGAACCATTTCCGGACATTGGCCTGACAGTTGACCCAGTAAAACCGTTCTCGCAGCTCTCCCAGCGTCTTGGTTACACCCAGATGTCCATCCGTGATACCATCCATCATGGACCTTGTTTGTTACTTCTGCCTGTCTGTTTTCCAGGAACGACCTCTCAGGAATCATCCAACACAGTTGTCCTGCGAACGCTCGCTTCCTTTTTCTCGGCTTTATGACAGAGCTCTGGTCTCCTGGACAAGTCATCAAAGTTCTTGATGCTTGATAGTATGGGGGCAAGATGCGACCCTTGCTGTGCTTCAGAAGTGACGACAATATCATGTGACCTTAACCTCCAATTGAGACAAAATGCTTCCTATCAGTGAGGTAGGACTCTATTCAGTCTGTCTGCCGACTCCTACTGACTTGAGCTTTGTGTGGAGTTTGCCATGAGGTATAAATATTAATCACTTGGAATGCTTGTCTTCCAACTATACTCCTATCATTTAAATCATTTCACTCTTCTTATTTCCAGAATGGAGCTCGCTTTCACTGAGATGTGACGAGAAATAATATGGTGTGAAGGGCAACATGAATCTTCCGATGAAAGTGCAATGTGAAGTATTGAAAAAGTGACTTTAGTCAAACTTCACTCAATAATAAGTAATCTTTGTTTTAGTGGTCATGTTCGAATCAGCGAACTTCTCTTCTGAAGTGCGATGATAAAGTCTTCGTCCGCTTTTTGGTTCTCCGCATTCATGTTAATAATTATTAATCGATTCAACATTATTTCATTTTGATAAAATCTTCCTCATTAGCGTAAATCAACATCTATGAATACGCTGCGCATATCTCTCAATAAAGTGCTCACATATTGAAGTTTTTTCTCAAATAACTTATAATGCCACAACAATATCGTACATTGTTATTCAAAAAGTTCATCAGAACTAAAAACCACTTTCAAATACCTATGCAATTACCGCCATACACGATGTCCGCTTTTTGGTTCTCCGCATTCATGTTAATAATTATTATTCGATTAAACATTATTTTGTTTTGATAAAATCTTCCTCATTAGCGTAAATCAACATCTATGAATACGCTGCGCATAGCCCTTAATAAAGTGCTCACATATTGAAGTTTTTTCTCAAATAACTTTAAATGCCACAACAATATCGTACATTGTTATTTAAAAAGTTCATCAGAACTAAAAACCACTTTCAAATACCTATGCAATTACCGCCATACACGATGTTCACTAACTTTTCTTCATTTTGAATTATGAATGAACATTTAGCTCTTTTACGCGTTAAGATTTTTGTTTTTCAACTTTCCCTAAAAATTTTGCGATTTGAAGGCGTGATGAATGCATAATATCATTATGCATTCGATTTTGCCAATAAGAAAATACATACAAATAGTGTTTTCGAAATAAATGAGTATATTGCATATTTGAACATTGTCAAAAATAAATGTACCTTCTATACTCTTGGGCAAAATTCATATTTTTTGCTAAACCTCGTATAGACTAATTGCTTGTTCCGATGTTTGTCAAATTTTTTATGGTTTTTGTTTCATCGATTTCTTGACTTTCATCTATCTCACTAAAGATTTTTGTACGTTCTTTGATCCGTTTATCTGTTGGCGTTCTTATGTTATTTGGAAATTTCCTCGGTAATTTCTTTGGATATTTGGATAATTTTGCTTTGGCCAGAGATCTTGTCAGATCTGGATTCCAAGTTTATTCGGATTGGTCAGTCCCAGGTATTCTAGCTTAGTGATCATTTTGATCTGGTTATATTGTGACGAAACATGTGTTCATACAGCGGTTCGACCATCCAAGGCGGTCGACAGAGAAGACGGTGGCGACGTTCTAACCCTTACGTCTCGCTCAAGCAACTCGGCAATTTTATTACGAGTTGGAACCAATATTTAGATCGTGTAACGTTCTAGAATAAACTATTGCCCATTATCAAAGATCTGTCTTGTTCGCACCATCTATCGAAGTATGTCGCGTACTTATACAGTGTGCTCCGAAAGTCCAGGAATTTTCAATTATATCACTTCGTACTTAGAACGATCTTTGTCGTGCGCCCCCAAAAAATTCCGTTCCAACCGCGTATGAATGAATCCTTGCACCACCCGTTACGTGGTCCAACTTTACTCGGAACCATTTGAAAATCGATTCCTGAACGATTCTTCCGAAACTTGACTAAAAATGGGAATCGATTGGGATGAAATGCGCACTCGAGCCGACACCGCCCTTTTAGATTATGGATGGAAATTATGAAGGAATTCAGTGTCAAGTTTTCACTATTGAATAGGATTTGATTTTTTTTATCATATTTCTGAATTTCTTGCGAATATAATGTATGTTTCTTGCAAAAATAATAGACAAACACATAAGTTTAGTTCATTGATCATTATGTTCCTCCTAGTAAGTCATTTCGCAGAAGTAGGTCTTTTGTCTTCGCAGCTTTTGTTGAAGCACTCTCCCACAGCTTAAATTCTGGGACCTATTTTGACAGAACAAGTTGATTGATGAATCACCCACACATTTAATTATCACCAGATTTCACCTGTCCTACAGAATTCCAGGCAACCAATTCATATCTCAAAGGTGACTTGACACGTCCCTTGTAGTTCCCTAAATTGTCCATATTGATTATTCGAGTATTTCAGTAGACGAATTCCTAGTCTTAAATGATAATATTTGTTAAGTAGGTTACCGAGGGACACAATCATATCCGCATAAATTCACGATCTCGACCAGGCTGAATTTTATCTCTTACCAAATCAGCAAGATTAACACTGAAAAGTTAAACAGTTTATTGTGAAACAACATGGAATATTTCAAAGACTATTTGATTTGTTCAGAAGAATCAAGATTTGTACTCTCAGTTATACTGTGATGAGAAAGCTTCAGAAGATATTTCCGAAATTAGACGTCAAAAAACACGTATGCTGTACCCTAAAATGGAAATAACGCTCCACTCACCGATTACACTATATGTGGAAATCATTGAAATACGAACTTCACAATTCATATAAAATATCTTATCAAGGCTTTGATATTAGTTGATTAGATTCACTTACAAAAATTGGCATTTATCAGAATGAGCACAGCTCTAAGGTAAACTAAAATGTTGCTAATTATTATTTTCTATGTATCACACGTTTCCGTGAACGCATCTGATGCCTATTTCTCAACAAACAACCGACAAGTTTCTTTCTCGAATAAAAATAAATCCAAATACGTTAAACCAGCTTATTGATAGTCAGCATGTCTCGTTCTTCTTCAGGATTACATATTCCAAAACATTTCCAAATCCAAATGTGTTCTCTTGGAGCGATTCAGGCATCAAGAAGAACCATTACTCATGGATTCCCTAAGGAATATAATCCTATCTGCCACTCGTTAAAAGACCAATCCTCTGTGACAGATTGGTGTTGTGAAATATTTTTCTTTGCATCGATACCTATAAAAGCAAAATATTTTTGCGGTGCCAGTGTGCGTCCTAAGGGATAAACTCCGGGTGAAACCTGGATGTGACAATGCACTATAGGTAATGTACTGTTTATTAATTCAGGCCATCGATGTTCGACATGTTACGCTGGGAGTTAGTACGTGATGGGTTTCCGAAAGAAACTCTACCATTTTCAGTGATTCATTTGATTTGTTGTCAATTACTCGAATATGCATTCGATTTCCATTGATCTGTTTAGAGCCATCCAAAGCAGATGCATGTTTATTAGTTCGATGTGATTGTGTTCACAAATTCTATGTCTAAAATGATCGGAATTTTGAAATAACACGATATGAATCTTCTTGCTTCAAAAAATCATTAACACAGTTATTCGCATTCTTTGAAAATCAACCTTTATAAATGATATGAATATACTGGGAATCACCAATTTTATTCAAAAGGTACTTGGTTTATGTTGATTTAAAAAAAAACGTGAAAGATATGTCCTCAGTACAGCGTGGTTTATTCGACATCATACATAAAGTTGTGAAACTTTGTGAATTTGTCACTTCAAGTGGGCCGACCCCTGAAAATAGAAACATTGGGGTAGGCCACACGCAACCTCCTTGTTGAAGGTATCACAGGGCGATTTATAAATTCCCCGTTTTTATTGCTATCGACAGTTTTTTTGATGACATCAAAGGAAATATATTTGGCCACCAACAATCACGCATGGTTTTGATGGCTTCCTCCATCTCCATAATATGTTGAAGTTTGGAGGTGGTTGAATATGAAATTTTATACATACGAAGTGACCCATTTGAAAGCCGGCCACCCTCATAACTTTTTTATTTATTGATCAATTTTGACGATTTTTTTTTTGGATGTAGATAGGGGAAAGGTGTATTTTGAAACCATACGTCACCCAGATTTTTTCCAAAAACCAAGGCCTACTAGAGCATATTTAGAGGCTGAAAAATTCAGAAAAAATATTAGCGATTTTTCTAAAAAAAATCTGCCTACGCCACTGGATTTTTCATTCCCTGAAGTGGGTCTATGCCAAATTTCATGAAAAAATATTCAATTCAAAAATATTATTTCTGTGTGTTTGTCTCGTTTGATCGTTTTCATTGTATTTTGACATGAGAATATCTATCAAATGTTCATATTTTTTTTTGCTGATAGATTTGCTGTCGCAATAGTTCTGAGGTAAAATACTTTTTGCTGCTTAAAAAAATTATTCGTTAATTTTTAATATTTTTTTCATGAAATTTGGTACAGATCCATTTCAGAGTATGACGGCGTAGACAGATTTTTTCTAAAAAACTCGCTAATATGGATTCTGGATTTTTCAGCCTTTAAAATATTATCTAGTAGGCCTTGAATTTTGAAAATAACTTGACGCCGTCTGGCCTCAAAATAGACCTTTCCACTCTCCACATTAAAAAAAAATCGCCCCAAAAATTGGAATGTTATGGAGGTGGCCCGCATTTAAATGGGGGGCAATAAAGCAAACTGTATACGTTGAGAGTGTGAACATCTCGAGAAAGGATTTGGACGAATTGTTCCGATTTGCAATGAGATTATCATCGATTCGACGACCAAAAACTCATGGAGAACATTTAGAAAAACTAGAAGTCAAACTGTTTCATACAATAACCATAAACAGAACTTCAATTTGTCAGTCCATGACTGCCTCATGAAATATACAGTACCGGACAAAAGTTGAGAAATAGCCTAAACTGATGCTGTTTTTACACTTTTGTCTGGTACTGTATCTGATTTAATTCAATACCAAACCTAAAGCAAACAACCATATTATTTTTAGCAACATGGCAACCATGATACAATCAAACTTATTATGGAAAAAATGGGTGTTATGCTTTGAATTGTTTTGAAAGATAGATATTTTGTTCCAAAATATTATAGCTTTTGGGCTTTGGCCTTGAATCATCGCAGTGGAAATTCTAAGGGTCATTTTCATGTAGTATAATCGAATCAAAGCTGTCACCATACAGAATACTGTCACAGTTTGTATAATATACAGTTGGCTCACTCTTATTCGGAACCTTAAAAAAACCGTATCTCTAAAGCGATTTGCCAAAATTCCTCAAATCATCAACAAAATCCTGTCCAGAATAGGTTTCACGGGGAAGACAAGTTGAAAAAGAGTGATAGATTTCCAAGCGGTGTAAAAAACTCCAACGACGAATTTCAGACAGAATTTCCGATCGGCCACACCTTGTATAATGTTGGGACCAGAGCGGGCCTGGGAATGCGGCGAGACGGAGCCACTTTTGCCGACGAGTGTTCGTTCTAGTCTTTAGTGAATATTTGATGATAGTATGATGAGCTTTGAAGCTATGGAGATGAAATGGTGACAAAAGGAGACCTTAATTCACGCCACCTTGCATGTGGATCTGACTTAAGAAGTACAGGAACGGGGATATCTGGATATCCTACTAGAATCGCTTGATTGAATGGACCAGGTCCAATCAATGACTTCACCGGACATACCAAAGTTTGCCTCGAATCTACTAATCGCTGTCACGTTTGACTCAAAAGTAGTGACCGACAACGGTTCCAGCGATCATCTTCCCGTTTTTGTCAAAGCCAATCGGAGGGGAAATCACAGATGTCAAATCCAGCTCAGCCCACCAAAAACTTGGAGATTCAAAGCAAAAAAGGCAGACTGGAAAAAAATAGAATAAAAAGAGATACATGCAGTCTTTTAGAGCAGCAAAAAAAAGTTTACTTACCCCAAAAACCAGTTACAAACTGTAATCCAGCCAAAAATCGGCTGGCATGTTCGTCAAGAGGAATGTTCGGAAGAATTGACTTTTTTTGTCGTGATGTAGTTTCAATTCAATAAACAAATCAAACTTGAAGAGATTAGAAAAAGACGATGGTTTTAGAATCTTTTTCAAAACGTAGAACTACGGACGACTTCATCAGTTTCAAAAAAACCGCAACAAAGGCGAAAATGACGCTGAGAGAAAATAAAAGTAAAAGAAGGAATTCAGTTTTGCAAGGATATCTCTCCAGATGCTAATATTTCCAAGGTCCAAATGCCAATATTTCCAAGGTCAGGGCTTCCAAGTAGCATTTTGCGGTTGCTGGAAGGTTTAGTTAAAGCTAGACTGGCGTGGAGCCTGGAAAATAAAGAAATGTTGGACTCCTTTCAGATGGGCCTAAGGAAACACAAGTTACACGAGGGCGCAGACAGCCTCTCATGTTCTTACAAGATGAGGTACAGATAGACAAACTCATCGAAAGGCATACTCCTGACGCGCCATTTGGTAAATCATGGCATGGGTGTCTTGTGAAGAACTTTTACACCAGCTTCTTTCGCATTATTACGTGCAATGATATTTTTATACCATGTATTCCATAAACATGTATGACTCCGATAGTATGTTACGAAAAGTGATCCCCTGAAGCCACTGAACCGACTCTTACCTAGCGTGCTTATGAGCAAGCCGGTTCAGGAGCGCTCGAACTGCTCAAAGCACACCTCCTCCACCCGCGACACCGCGCATCGGTAGCATGCTGGAAAATCAAACAAGTGTTGATTTTCTAGTAAACTTGAAATAAGCTTGCGTCTTCTGTGAAGTTCGAGTCTCCCGTACTCGTATAAGTTCAAGCGATGGAAGAACCCTCAAAGGAGCCAAAGTGGAAAAAGATTTAATATCTGAGCTGCGAGGGAAAATATATCCACCTTCTGCCGCTCTTAAAAAAACTGTATGTATCTCTTTGTATTTTATATCATTTGCTTTCCAGTCGGCCGTTTTTGCTTTGAAGCTCCCAGTTTTTGGTGGGCTCAGCTGGATTTGACACCTGTGATCTCCCCTCCAATTGGCTTTGACGAAAATGGGACGATGATCGCTGGAACCGTTGTCGGTCACTACTTTTGAGTCGAACTTGACAGCGAGTTAAGGATTACAGATTAGTAGATCCAAACTTTGGTATGTCCGGTGGAGTTATTAGTTAGACCTGGTCCATTCAATCAAGCGATTCTTGTAGGATATCCAGATATCCCCGTTCCAGTACTTTTTAAGTAAGATCCACATGCAAGGTGCCGTCAATTGAGGGCTCCCATTGTCACTATTTTATCTCCATAGCCTTAGAGCTCATCATAGTACCATCGAATATTAACTTAAGACTAGAAGGTTCACTTGACGGCAAAAGTGGCTCCGTTCCGCCGCATTCCCAGGCCCGCTCTGGTCCCAACAGCATACAAGGTGTCGCCGATCGGAAATTCCGGCTGAGATTCGTCGTTGGAGTTTTTTACACTGCTTGGAAATCGATCGCCTTTTTCCAACTTGTCTCCCTCGTAAAACTTGTTCTGGGCCGGCTTTTGGCCGGATTTTGTTTATGATGATAGGGATTTTGGCAGATCGCTTTAGAGATACGGTTTTCAAAAGTTCCGACTTGGAGTGAGCCAACTGTATATTATACAAACTGTGATAGTACTTCTGTATGGTGGCAGCTTTGATGCTAATCTACTACATAAAATGATCCATTGAATTTCCACCGCGATGATTCAATACCAAAGCCTAAAAGCTATATTATTTTTGAACAAAATATCTATCTTTTGAAACATTTCAAAGCATAACACCCATTTTTTCCATAATGGGTTTGATTGTATCATTGTTGCCATGTTGCCAAAGATAATATGGTTTTTTGCTTTGCTGCTGAATAAGATCAGTTCCGCACTTGGTGTGCAGCTCGACAATCTCCCAACTACCTTACACGGCATTGGATTCAACTTACCGTCAATGCATGTAACACCTCGACTTCAAAGCAACTTTTTCTATGCATACAGGGTGTTTCAAAAACATGTTGCCAAACTTTGAGGGGTTTTACCTCACACAAAAATATTTCAATAGACCCCAAATTGTCTAGTCCGAAATTTGATATCAAAAGAGATACAGAGTGTCAAAGTTGAATTTTAGATTTTGATTTTTTCAAATAACTTTTGAAATAATGGAGTTATTTTGATGAAATTTGGTATATGAGAATTATGTGACATGTGAAATTCAAATCTGGGTGTAGAAGTTTTTACAAAATACGTTTTTTTTATTCTGTTTATAAAAAAGGGTATAAATAAAACTTTCGGAGCCATTGGAGCGGATTTAACTTATCCGCCAGTCTTGGAAAACACGTGTACCTATCTACCTATTGTATTTTTAATAAAAACAAATGTGGCGTAGGTCTTTTGCAAGATTTTTGTTTTTCATATTTTAGGTGAGTATGAAACTACTCATATTCAACGAGTTTTGTTCCTTCGACGCACGGCGTTCAAGTGAAAAAATTAAACCATTAACGTTCAAAACGCTCCTCAGGTACCTAACGGAAATTTTTAGTTTTGGAAACAGTCGGTTTTTTGTCACGGAGAATTAATTCGAGATGTTTCTTGTTTAAGATAAGTAATCCTAAAAAAAAAATATCTTTTTCTAAAAGCAGAGGCGTACCATTCTTTTGTATAAATCAAAAATGTTGATATCCACATAAACATTGTCAACATGAAAGTATGAGCACTTAACAAGCATAATGATAAAACAAAAGATATGTATTTCGGTTACTCTAAATTTTTAGATATTTGACCGAATTTCACCGGTCAAATAGGAGTTGGTCAATTGACCGTGCCCAACTCTAATTAGTATTTTTGTTCAAAATTGAAGGAAGAATTGAAAAACCAATTAATTTACAATGGGTTCCATTTAAAAAACACAACTTTAATACGTTTCGTGTTTTGAGGAGACCCTGTATAACTAGAAAATATTTTAAATATGTAGCCTATCCATCCTGAAAAAAAAAACTTTTTTAAAATCAGATACCTCAGCAATTTTGTTTCGTGTCGAATAACGTAAGTGAATAGCCCTGTATATCTAAATTGTTGTTAATATTATTCTGGTTGAATATTGATATTACCAGATAGTTTTGTCATGATTAATAATAATCATTGCAGTCAACACAATGATTATGTTTCTCAAATGGAGAATGCGCCATGATAAGTCGTCTAACAAAGAAGTTCACTGTTTGACGAGATAAAGTCGTTTAACAAACAAGTTAACTGTTAGACGAGATAAAGTCGTCTAACAAAGAAGGTGGCTGTTAGACGAGATAAAAAGTCGGCTAACGAACGACTTAAAAAAATATTTCATGTGAGCCTCCAGCGCTTCCGTACAAAACCGATAAACCTGATAACGTGGATATCAAAATACCCGTGTAGATATAGTTTGAACCAGCCTCAAAAAGTTCATTCAATTATCCGAAAACTTCTTCCGAATAGAACAATATAAGTCTGAAACTACGAAATAAATGATAAACTATTGATTAATATAGATATTCTAAATATTGGGAAAATGCAAGAGAGCCTGAGGCAATTACTTCGCAGAAACTGGCTATAACTCTCGACTTTTCACTTTTAAGTCACATAAATTGCACCTGGAACAACAAGGGGCCACGGTAAACAGAAAGGTCTAAATCTAATACTAAACTTTTGGCCAAAGTTAGATTCAGCAACCCCAAGTACATTGATTAATTGTTACGATTTTGTATTACACGTAGAATTGTGCATCTCAAATGTTATTAATAGTACTGAGTAGGTTTCTCTGTTCACAAGGCAAATAAATGCACAACAAAACCAAATTTCCAGAGATGGAATGTTAAAAAAGTGAGATCATCTATTTCTAGATACGTGTAAAATCATAATTTTGTTGTCAACCACTTTTTGTCCAATAAGATGCCAGTGTTTTGGGAAGGGAAATTCAATCAATACGTATCTCTCCTTTTGAAAGGCTGAAATGGCAAGAGAAATATATTTTTGTTACCAATCAAATGATTTTTCCATTTATTAGTCAGCTGGACCTGCCTCTGGCCTTTCTCCTCTCAAAAGAGGTGAGATGGGGGTAGCAGGAGCTGCGACCCCCAAAAGGCTCAGAGAGAAGGGCTCTACACCTGTTGAATCGAAACGCCCAGAGAAGCGCCTCAGGACGACTGGTTTGTCAGGGGACGCTTCTTACGCGGACGCTGCAATGGATAGAGCCCTTCAAATAGTGATAAGCAGGGAGGACTCCAGAGACATCACCAACACAGAGTTACTGGAGTTCTCCGATGCGATTTTGGACACAATAATGTCGACACCGGCGGGCAGCGACACACCGACGCCGCGATTCATGTCGTCCAGATTGTGGCGGGGGCAGGTGCTGGTGACAGCTGCAGACCAGCCATCGAGGGAGTGGCTCCTCAGGGCCTTACCTAGCGTGAGACCCTGGGGTGGAGTGTCCCTCCTGGCATCTGACCCTGCCGCCTTCAGGCTGACCCGTGGGGTCCTGTGGCTTCCGGGTGTTAGACACCCAACGGACCAGGCTGCTCTCAGCTACCTGGAACGGTCTAACCCCGGTCTGTCCTTATCCAAATGGAGGGTGTGGGATAGGACGGAAGAGCCCCGGGGCCTACGGCTGATCGTCGGCGTCGATCGTGAGTCGTTAAGACTGCTCATGGGACTGGGCAACCGTCCATTCTATGGCTTGGGGAGGGCTATCTTCTCCACCGGCACTGCGCCCAAAGCTAAACTCAAGCCGAAAGTCCAGGTGGCTCCGACGGAACAGGGGGTCAAGGAAGGGGAGGAGGAGCAACCACCCACCCCGACCCCAGAAAACAAAGAAAAGGGCGACAGTTCCTGACTGTCCCCAATCACAGCCAACGAGGATACACCATCTTCCTCAGGTGAGTCTCATGTCAGTCTTGGTATTACTAACCTTAGTTTCTTGGAACTTAAGACTAACCTACAACAGTATAAATTGTCATTCAAATGGCTTTAAAACTTATACAGATTAACCTGCAACATGGGAAAGCCTCAACAGCTGTCCTATGTAACACGATAAACAAACTAGGTACACACATAGCCCTCATTCAGGAACCCTGGCTCAACCAGGGTAAGATTAGGGGACTGGGACTGGTAGGAGGCTCACTGTTTCATAGCCCCTCCAGCAAAAACCCAAGGTCGTGTATTGTAACAAGAGAAGTTAACAGTTTTCTATTGTCAGGACTCTCAACCAGAGATCTGACTGTCATCAAGATAATCACTAAGGACTATGGGATCCTCATTGTTGCATCGGCCTACCTCCCATATGAGAGGGAAAGCCCTACAACCGAGGTGATTGATCTTGTGAATTTCTGCAAAGAAAGGAATCTTCCTCTCCTTATTGGATGTGACTCAAACGCTCATCATTTTATATGGGGTAGTAGAGATATTAACCCACGAGGTAGAGATCTAGCCGAATACCTCAGCTCCACGGACCTCCATGTCCTAAACAGGGGTGCTGCTCCTACATTCTCCAATGTTAGGAGTGAGTCAATCATAGATTTAACGTTATGCTCAACGAGTCTATATAGCAAGGTAAAAGAGTGGAGGGTGGCTGGTGAAGTCACACTGTCTGACCACCGGCACATCATGTTCACACTCGAACAAGAGTGCTTAATAGCACAGCCTAAGGTAAGAAATAGGAAGATCACTAACTGGGATCTCTTTAGAGAGGAAATAGAAAGAGGTGTCGACAACATTCTTACCAAAATAAGAATAGAAGAGGACATTGAGCTGGCTGCAAATCAGCTTCAAGAATGCCTCACTAATTCATTTGAGACAGCATGCCCCTTAAGGGAATAGCCAAACAACTCCAAGACGGTCTGGTGGAATAAACAAACGGAGACTCACCGTCGCAAAGTTTGCAGGCTCCTCAGTAGAGCTAAAGAACTGCGTACTCCGGACAGCTGGGATGACTATAAGACAGCCCAAAGAAACTACAAGAAGGTCATAAGATCAGCTCAGAGACATAGCTGGCAAAGCTTTTGCGAAGAGCTGAACGACCTTCCGTCCACGCTCCGCCTATGCAAGATCTTAGCAAAGGACTCTGGAGCCAAAATAGGATGCCTAGTTAAAGCGGATGGAAAATTAACCTTGTCCGAGGAGGAGACGCTTAACAGGCTACTGGAAGTGCACTTTCCTGGATCGGGGCAAATCGCTGCACTCCCACATCAGGTAAGAGCCCGCACAGCTCCCGACTTTGAAACTGCAAAGAGGATAGTCGACTATGAAAAGGTAGAATGGGCTCTCGAGTCCTTCTCTCCGTACAAAGCTCCAGGGATGGATGGGGTTTTTCCGGCCTTGCTACAAAAAGCTGGAAATCGTGTAACCGCATTCCTGGTGAAGCTCTTTCGTTTATGCCTTGCCATGGGCTATATTCCCTCTAGCTGGAGGGAAGTGAAGGTGATATTTATCCCGAAACCAGGGAAATCAGACTACACCAACCCCAAGTCCTTCCGACCGATTAGTCTATCAAGCTTTTTACTCAAGACACTAGAAAGACTTGTTGATAGATACATCAAGGAAACGCATCTGTTATCCACGCCACTGCATAACAATCAATATGCCTATCGACAAGGTCTATCGACGGACACGGCGCTACATCACCTTATCACCAAGGTAGAGGGAGCGCTAGACGGAAATAGATCAGCACTGGGTGCTTTTGTGGACTTCGAAGGCGCATTTGACAATACCTCCTTTGAATCGATCTGTCGAGCATTAGAGGCAAGGGGCTCAGAAAGAACACTGACCCAGTGGATATCAAATATGCTATCACAAAGGATGATATTTGCCAAATTAAACGGACAAAATGTCAGAACTATGGCTGCCAGAGGCTGTCCCCAGGGTGGAGTCTTATCCCCTCTCCTTTGGAGTCTTGTGGTGGACAGCCTGCTGAAGCAGCTGAACGATTCGGGATTGTATACACAGGCCTATGCTGATGATCTGGTGATCCTAACGACGGGTAGCCACATTCAGGAGCTGAGAGCACCCACAATGCGAGCCCTGAGAATTATAGAACAGTGGTGCTCCCTTGAAGGACTTAGGATCAACCCCGAAAAGATCGAAATCCTGTTATTCAAAAGGAAATACAAACCAGGACTCAAACCGGAGATATCCCTCTCAGGAAGAGTCCTGGAATACAGGAAAACGGTCAAATACCTAGGAGTAACTCTTGACCAGAAACTGTCCTGGAAAGATCACATCGAAGAACGCTCTAGGAAAGTCATATGCTCTCTATGGGCATGCAAAAGAGCTATAGGGACAACATGGGGACTGAAACCCAGAATAGTTTACTGGATCTATTCTATGGTTATCAGACCTCTGATCACCTACGGAGCCATAGTATGGTGGCCCGCAACTAAGAAAGCATACATCCAAAGGCAACTGGATAAGGTTCAAAGGATGGGATGCATCAGTATAACAAGTGCAGTACGGACCACACCAACGAGAGCGTTGGAGGTAATCCTGGAGCTACCCCCACTGCACTTGTTTGTAGAGAGTGTTGCACTCAGAACAGCATACCGTCTTCACTGTCTGGAACATCTGAAGCTGAGGAACAAGGGACACTCGGTCATCATGAGTGAACCCCAGATAAAAGATGGAGTGCTGCTAATGCACTCCGACTACATGACTCCAATCTTCTATGCTGGTAGCTCGCCTGAGCTGATTATTCCTAGACCAGAGGATTGGACGGATAAGAACAGACCAGTTCAAACACGAGAAGGGTCGTGGTGGTTTACTGATGGCTCCAAACATCAGAGAGGCACAGGAGCAGGATTCTGCAAGAGCGGGAGGGACAATAAAATGACCTTCTTGCTCGGGATCTACGCTTCGATCCTACAGGCCGAAATCTTCGCCATAACACAATGTGCATATAACATTCTTGAGAGCGGCACAAATCACAGAACTTTCAACATTTGTTCAGATAGCACTTCAGCATTAAAGGCTGTTGTGAGAAAGGCAGTAGACTCTAAAGCAGTCCTAGAATGCAAAGAGGTTCTGCATAAGATAATTCAAAATAACAACAAGGTGAGGCTAATATGGGTCCCGGGCCATAGCGGTATAAAGGGGAACATTGAAGCTGACAGACTTGCCAAAAGTGGTTCATCGCACAGGCCGATAGGACCCGAACCAATGATTGGCATCTCTAAAACAATAGGAATGGTCGAGGCGGAGAAACTTCTACTCGAAAAGGCCACTCTATGCTGGAATAATGCCCCTGGTATGCTACATGCCAAGGCAATGATAACAGGACCTGATACGGGCAGAACCAAAGAGCTCCTAAATATGAGCAGAAAAGACCTCCGCACAATGACTGGTCTATTAACTGGTCACATGAACCTGAAGGGTCACCTCCATAGGATCGGGATCGGGGAAGATTCTGACTGTAGGTGGTGCCTTGAAGACGTAGAGACCGTTGCCCACATCCTAACGGAATGTCCGGCTCTTCGTAGCATTAGGATGGAACACTTCGGAGCTGAACTCACAACACTCCAGGAATTGGAAGGGATCTATTTGAGGGACCTGCTGAGCTTCGCGAAAGCATCGTGCCTTCAATAATCTCACTTCTATCTATTGTGGGTTACAACGGGCCCAGGAGGCCTAAGCAGGTTTTGGCGTGAGCCACCCACTGTAACATCTACATCTACATCTAGTCACATAAAAAAAATGGTTAATAGATTTGAAAATGGTGGAATCTGAATCAATGGGAAGCCTGCATGAGAAATCAAATCATTTTACCTGCAGCTAGAGTCGCTATATGCTCAAATCATTTTGTTTAATTGCAAACTGTGGAATATCGCTTAAATATCGATACGTATTTTTTTATTTCGTTCAAATACGATTTTTCCAAGAGTGATTCAAGTTTTAACTTTGCCTCCATTTGACCCTGTATCTTTCATAATATCTTTCATAAGAACGGAGATCCCCATGCATACACTCGAATCTGTGGCACCCTGTATACAGGCAGAGTCTGAAAAAAGTGCGCATTTTGTCATGGTGAATAGAGTATAGCAAGAAGATCAGTCCGCAAACGTCTTTTAAAAGAAATAATATTATTAGGAATAATATCTTTTTTTACTTTTTTGTCGGTATATTCGAATCGTCTCTTGTTGTCAGAGTTTCGTCCGTTTTTTATGCAAAAAAGCGCAACATTTTGAAATTGATTGATATTCTTTTTTTCTCAGAGTTTGAATACTAGTGAATGTTTTTGGCACAATCTTTTTTATTATTTATTTCAAAAACGTTGCATCGAAGAAAAAAAAATCAGGGTACCTACCTTTTTTGCTTGAAATTAGACGAAGAATCAAAACATAATTTTTACTTTGTGAAAACTCAGTAGCGTACCACTTTTTTCTTCAAAATTAAAAGCTGGGGGTCCTGTCCTGGAAAAGTTGAACGCGAACGAATAACTCAGAAAGAAGCTCAAGAACCTCACTTGACTTCCTGGAAATCTCAAGCAAATCGCTTGAGATGTTTCGAATCTACATCAGACAAATAATCGAAATTTTCCTTAACTTTCAACACTCTGTATTTTTTCAACGAAACGTTTGCGGACGAATGTTTCCATATAAAAAGTGATTATCACACAGAGTGTAGTGTGATAATCACTTCCACCATAGCACAATGCCCACTTTCTTCAGACCCACCCTGTATACATGTCCCCGGATAGGTGTTACCAGAGGGCAAATGGACTAAAAGTCTGTAGATACAACCAAAATTCATTTCTGATAAAATTTTTTGCTTGATCTTATAATAACATCTGTCGAAAAAAAAATTATGGAATATACAGGAAAACAATAAAACTAACAAAATATGGAAATCACTCAGAAGAAACTGCTGATATTTATCATTTTTTTTCAAAATTTTGGTCGGAAAACGATGAAAAAGAAAGATAAGTATGATACAGGGCTGGTCAAAAAATACAGAATTGCTACTTGGTATGAGAGAAAAGTATCTTAAGATATCGAATACCAAAATGTCACTTCTGCTAAAGTTTGTACTTATTTCGAAAATTCATCTTTACATAAGAAAGTTTAATCAAGATTTACAAATTTTGTGTATTCCTTAAGTGTATTTTTTTCTCGCGAAAAATAACAATTTCAAATTTTTTGACCAGCCTTGAATTATACTCATTATCTTTCTTATTTATCGTTTTCCATCCAAAATTTAAAAAATATACAATTAATATCAGCAATTTCTTCTAAGTAATTTCCACATTTTGCTAGGTTTTTGTCTTCCTGTATGCTTAAAGATCTTGGTTTCGACAGATGTTATTTTTAGACCAAGCAAAAACTTTTATCAAGATTGAATTCTTGTCGTATCTTCAAATTTCTAGTTCATTTGACCCCTCTTAAAAATTATCCGGGGACATACTGTAGATATACAGAGCTTGTTCTGACTGAGGTGTGACGTCATAACTCAGTGATTCCAGCACATCTCAAAGCGTTATATCTCCGTCCATTTTTGACTAAAAAGGAAAACAAAAAACGCATGTCTTCTTGTTTTTCATGGACTTTCGAATCCAGCAATAAGAAATAATGCAAGTTCCCTATTGTCAGAGGAAAATATTGTCCAGTATCAAAAATTATTGTGGAGTGAAAATTGCAGTTTGTAGTGTTAAAATGCTAAATAAATAGTGGATTTCGCGACATTCGATAATATATTGTGATGATATCAGCTTATGAATGAATTCATTTGGTGCACTGTTAACTTTTTTCCGAGCTTTTTTTACACGATATTGATATTGCTCTTGGAAAATTTCATAGTTCTAAAAAATATTATATAATATGGTCATATTTTGGAAACAGTGATAGGATATTTTTAATTGTAATTTTTATAGTTGGTTCAGAACTATGAATTTTGTCAAATATTCGATATGAACGATAGGTACATATTTTATTCACTGACCCTGTCCACTTACTTAACACAAAATCGAACGGTCGAAAATATTTATCCGGAAATTCGAGCAGAATATTGCAAATCATTGCCAAGTATCAGATACCAATAACATTAAGACATGTTGCAGTCAGAAAATGTAACTTAACACTATTCCCCAGGGCCGACTCCGACCAACATGAATTTGCTAGGTTAGTTTCCCAGCCGCAGACCGACTTATTCCCTCAGGACTACGTTTCTATTTCTCTCATGCCGTTGCCACACCAAACAGTGTAATCTACACAATTCTCGAATTAAATTCTAGCCTGGCTCGCTTGCCACCACTTATATTTTCAAAATGATTCAAATTTCAAGTATGGTGTGGGACTTCACAGACTCAGGAAATTCTGCTCTTATTACATGTTTGCAATCACAACATTGCAAATCCGATTAGTACAATGCATAAAACCTTCTCTAGATCATGCCAAGATGTTGACAATATTGGCTCATTAGAGAAATAGGTATAATTATTTTGGTGATTCATCAGTATAAAAAAATCATATATACCGGGTATCCGTTTCATGTGATACCACTACTATTGCTTTCTTCGAAACAGTGCTACGAGGTCTCTCAAATGGTTTGAGGGTTACCGTTTTTGATGCTCATTGGGGATGTTTCTTTTTAGTTTGCGGGATACAGGGTGATTTATGAAAATGGCCCAAATTGATTCCGTTAAATACTTCAGACACTATTTATTTTCAAGAAACATTCTAGATCTGAAAGTTAAATGATTTTTTTAAATTTTACAATCAATACGTTGCTTCAGAATGTGTATACGACGCAGTACGTTGAGTATGTGAATTGTGGACTAGAATCGTATTTCATTATTGATAATCAAATAATCAATGTATCTTATCCAATGTACTAAAAAAATATCCAAAACTCTTTTTCGTCGTGTAATTCAAATAATTCCAAATCTCGCATACCAGGTGTCACAATTTGATCTTTCCATATTTCAAATACTAATAACTTTGTGATGGTTGCAAATGCAAACTGCTTGCAATGATCTATATAAAGTTGATCACAGTTTTTAAAATATATACAGGGTGAACCGAATATGACGGTTTTTTGACCATATAAAATGATTGGCTTTTTTGGAACCACGAATAAATTATATTTTGTTGCATATTTTTAAAAATTGCTTTTTTTTATGTCCGAAAACTGCAAAAAAATATAGAGTGTTCCCATGAACATTTTTATTTATTTAAGCATTCAAAAGAACCAATTTTGAATTATCAAGATGTCGACAATTTTGGCGTAACCTGTATGCAAGCAAGCTCTTGTCTACTCTATAGATAAATAAAAAGGAGGTTTTTTCATGTTCAGTACAGGGATCTCGGAAACTATAGCAAATATGAGAAAGTTTAAATGAGCAAAGATTCGCAGTTTTGTAAGCTCTACTCAAAACCTTTTCAAGTTAAAATTTAACAGCTGCCAAAATATTATTTGGTGATTTTTTTAATAGTCCCTAGCTCCGCAAGGATCAATAATTGTAGTAGAAAATGTTACATACAAAAGTTCAAGGAAATTCTTCTCTCTGAGTTAGATGACATCAAAACATTTTTCGTCACACCCGTCATTTTTGACAAATGACATGAACTTATGTATAGAAACCATATAGAATTTTATCCCTATTGAATGATGATCTTATAACGATTTTAACAATATATCACATGCGGGGTTATTTTTATAAATAATATAGTTTCTGAATGCGTGTTTTGTTTTTTTTTTCATTCCCGCTTGAACTTAACGTAGTTAATCCAGTAACCTACGGAAGAAGATTAATAAATGGAATAGAAGATTGATGGCACGGTTACCATAGTTATTCACTTGAGTTTTTCCAAAATATTTTCGAAAATTCCACCGTTATCAGGTATTAATGCAAACGCTGCATCTTTAAAAATAAATTAGTTCCCTTTGGCCAAAATTTATTTTTAAAAATATAGTTTTCAACCTTCATTGTATTTTTTTTTCTGAAAAATTTTACACCTCAACAAAGAAAAATGCTTTCAAATGAAATAAAGAATTAATAATAGTATGATTACCATAGTGTATTATTTTGAAAGATTATTTAGTTCAAAAAGGTTTTTGCCTTAATGGAGTTCTCAAAATTATAAAAACGCTGCCGAGTGCTACATAAAATGCAATAGAATGTACTTCAACAGGCATTTTGACTATCGTCAGCCATCATTGCTCCTTTTAAGAGGCTATATGATAACTTGGTAATCTATGGTAGTTTTTTTACAACAGATGAACTTTGATCTGCTGTGATTGAAGTTTTCAACAATATCAATGGGCAGTCTCTAAGAAATGCAACTAATTCAGTTTTGAAAAGATGCAAAGTTCGCATTATTACCTAATAGAACAATATGTGAAGACTAAATAAATAATCAAGATAACGTTAAGTTAAAGCGTTAATGAAAAAAATTCGCCATTAAAACTTTTTTTTCTAAAATAACCCTATCATGATATATCGTTAGAATCGTGATGGAATTCTCTTTTTAATAAGAAAGTATAAAATATTTTTATTTCATACTGTACCGTGAAGTATCATTTACCGGACCCAAAGCCAGTCCGGTAAATGATACTTCACATCATCAGAGACTGTAAAAAAAAATTACTTGACTACTCCAAAAATGACATTTTGCATCATCAAAGACTGTGAAATTGCATTGGTAATATGGTAACACGGTTTGTCTAGCGTCAAACACGATATTTTCGTTCACTGTCTTATCTACACGGAAGATTTTGCGCCATTCGCAGAAAGCCTCAAACTCCTTTTGATACCTTTCCGCCGATTTGCGCTTCGCAGCTTTTATGCAAAATTTGGTCCATTTTGCAACTTGTTCACTTAACATAAACGGTTGGTAAGGTATATCAGATAGGACAAACATAAGTTGTTACATGGTCTGGCTGGAGCCTTCTCATGGTACGAATGTGAGGTGGACTGCCACCCTAAGTGTGTGGTTTGAGAAGAAAGCACTTTAAACCGATTAAAAATAGTTATTACAGTATGAAACTAAACAATTTTCGATACACAGCCGTTAAATGTCATTAAACTACTCGTCTAGATATTCTAGACTCGGCTCCTTCGTCGCCTCGTCCATAAACATCTTGACTCGTAATTTAAAAAGTCATTCACCGCCTTAGTAACGTAAATAACTATTTCCATTCAAAAAAACATAAGTTGATGTCATCTGTCAAAAATGACGGGTGCGATGAAAAATGTTTTATTGTCATTTTATTAAAAGTAAAATCTCCCAATACATTTGTATTCAGCATTTACTCCAAAAATCAATATTCGTGGAGCTAAGACGTTCTGAAAAATCGCTGAAAATCAGTTTTTTTGAAATATGCAGGAAAAAAACAGATCAAAAATAAAATATCTGTGTACCTTATTGAATAGTATATTGTATACCTACGTGGTAAAGTGACATTTTTCCAGGCTGAAAGAAAATATGTACGGGCGAGAGAATCAGTTTATCGCCATGGTCTACACATTATTTTTCTGATGACACCACATATTTACCTAACCGTGTGTAATAGCATTTCATACTACTTACTTCAGAAAACATGAAATAGCTGATCGTTCATCATATTGGTATTTGGTATTGGTATGGGTGGGGGGGCAAACCCCTGCCCGGCGAGTAGGCCTTAAAGGTCCTTTTTGCCAACCCCAGGACCATTGCACTTCTAACTAAGTTGATGATGGAGAACATCACCTGGTTATATATTTGAACTAGCGGGACCAATTAATATAGGCTAATCATTTAAACTTTTTGACTGTCAGTAATTAATAATACTGCAGTCTACTCAGTAACGTTAGCCAGTGAGTGTACCACCAAATGTCGAACAGAAATAATTCCTGCTCACATCGGGACTCGAACCCGATCTCCGCGAACTACCTCTCCGGGGACTTTCGTCGAATGGATTTTCAAACACGTTTATTCGTTCATATTTACCTATAAGGAAAGGAATATATACAAGTTGCTAATAGTATTATGCTATTATTGCAAATCAAAACTATTTACAATAAATATTGCATAGCACCACGACGAGGACAAGACCTCGCCGTCAACCGCAAACCAAACTAGGGTAGTTGTTCAGTGATTTGTAAATGAGTCGACTATCTAAAGAAAGTAGAAGGATTTCTGGAGGAAAATAGCTCCATTGTTGAAATGAAGAATGATCCTATAAACACTTATTTGAGGGATTTGAGACAATTGTTGGCTAAATTTGAAACTTTTTTCCAGAAATTACAGTACGAGAGACCTCAAATTCCCATGAACTTTTTGACTCCATTATTATACGGTTTAATTAAAATTCATAACACTAATTTTCCTATCAGACCTGTTGTTAGCTTCATCAATTCACCAGCTTATTTCTCAGCTAAATTGTTGAATATTTTCTTTAGAGATAAGCTCAATCTAAGGAACAAGTTCAGCATCAGGAATACTATTGACCTGGTCAATGACTTGAGAAAAAATCAAATTGCCTAAAAAGTTCACCTTGGTCTCGTTTGACGTAGTCAATCTTTCTCCCAGCATACCTACGAGTCAGACAGTTCAGATTGTGGAGGGTCTTTTGATTTCTGAAACGGACCTGAGTGGGGAGGACAGAGATCGTATAGTCACATTGCTCGAGAAATGTGTCAATATGGATTTTTTCAAGTTTAATGACAAAATCTATAAAATGAAAGAAGGTCTTCCTATGGGTTTTAGTCTGTCCCCGCTTCTTGCAGAAATCTTCATGTCTTATTTTGAAAACAATATTTTGTTTGATTGCAATCACCCCTTATCAAAATACGTACATTTTTGGCGGAGATACATGGATAATACTTTTGTGATCTGGACTGGTTCTGACGAGCAGCTTGAGGAGTTTTTGAGATTTTTGAATGGGTGTCATGATAAGATCAAATTTACGATGGAAGTTGAATCCAATAAGGTCCTCAACCTTCTGGATGTATCTGTGACCCGCAGTGAAAATAATTTGACTTTCTCAGTGTTCCGCAAACCTACACAAACTGACCATTGTATTCCATCAGAGTCTAGACATGTATTTTCTCATAAACTTGCCTTCTTCCATTCCATGATTTATCGCCTCTTCACTATTCCTTTGCTTCTAGTGAATTTTATTAGGGAAAAAAATATTATTTATTGAATAGTCATCAACAACGGTTATAACAAACAACTTATCGATAGATAAATAGGTAAAAAATATAAATGGATCCAAAGAGCTATCGTGAATGAACAAAGTGAAGATATTCCTCCACAGCAACCTCCAAAATTTATTTCCTTGGGATATTAGGGCCCTATCTCCTTGAAGATCGGAAACCTTTTGAGAGATAGTCTGGATAATGTCCGGATATCTCTTAGGAGTACGGGAAATCTTGAAGGTATTTTTTTGTCTCTAAAGGATAAGATTCCTAAAGTTCAGAAGAGTTGAGTCTACCCCCTTGCCTGTGATGACTGTAATGCTACTTATGTGGGAAAGACCGGTCGCAGTTTCAAGACTAGAATTCAGGAACATTTGGCATGTTTGAGATCTCCCAATAATAACAGATCGGCTTTTGGAGTGCACCTTAAGCAAGAGAACCATTCATTCGACAAAACTTTCGTATCCTTTATAGTCAGAAAAATGGTAAAAATTTTTCTTGAAAGCATTGAGATTGGGAAAGAATTGCTTCATCGAGACGTCACTTCTCTCAATGACCCGGTATTCAATCATACCATCGAATCTGCCCGTAAAGCTTTGAGTTTCGCGGATAATGGTAAATAACACCAGTTTTTATTTGTAAGTTGACCATACCGCTCGTGTTGTTTATTTAAAAATGAAGATTTTAACGTAATTTATGTGATTTTACTTATGTGTTTTTGACTTCATCTTTAGAGATTGACGTAAGTTTTTTTGATTGTATCGTATTGTTGGTTTTGAGCATCTGTTTATTTTATTAGATGTATGATCAAAGATCCTTGAAAATGGGCTTGTATGCCTGAAACGCTTAGGATTAAATATATTGATTTTTAATTGGAGATTTGGACTTATTTCCCATTTTAAACATTCATCAACGATTACATGAATTTGAATGAAACCAATATTTGCATCTAGCATTCACTGTTTACATTTGTCATATTGCCCGTCGTTCGCGTTTTGTGAGTGCTTTTGAAATGAATTTTATAATCAAAACATTGATTTTAATGACCGACAATAAAAAAAGTGAAAAAAGTACAGAGCTTTATAGAAAGTAGCATGCCCGAGCTATGATTTGCACGCTAAGCGAAGATCCTGAATGTATAAGATTCATTCAACTCAGAATCTCCCAGAAATATTTGGATAAGATGGTATTACATCACATTGAATATTAATACATATAACTATTATGGTTCAATCACATGCTCTCAGGAAATAATCTTGTGGCGCCCTCTATTGAAAGAAGTTGAAAATAGTTCTACCGCCTAGCCATTTAAGTGTATTTTGTCGGCCTAGCCTTGGAAACGCCTACTTTCTTGTCTCTTTGGTGGCATTTAAATTGAGTTTAAACCCGTTAGCGCCTAAAAAAGAAGATACCAAAAATATAAACCCACTGACCTGCACAAAATCATCGATAGCGGCAGGAGGACATAGGATTGTACCTTTGGGAACGTCAAAAGTGGATATACAATTGGGCAATTTATCTGGGCATGTAATGGCATTGGTAGTGGAGAAATTGTCGAAACCATTGATTCTAGGAGCGGATTTCTTATCAAAAAATGAACCAAAAATTGATTATGGTCAAAAAACTGTGAGATTGATCAACGGCGATGTAGAAACAACTCTTCTATTCGAAAAATCAAGTGAAAAGGTCACAAACGACAATGCTCTTCCAATATATCCAGATCAGTATCCAGATGCATATCCAGACATTGTAGAAGCAGAAAACCCAATGATCAAAATTGTCGCGAAAGATGATTATATTATGAAACCCAATGTACAGATAAATATTAGATTGACAAGTAACATAGGATATTTAACTGGAGAAGACCTACAGGGGGTGAGATTTACAGAAAATGATAGATTCCTAAGGCCAAGAGGCATTATTCTGGAATCTTCCCCGCATTTCGTGGGAGACAGTCTTCTGATCAGCGCAACGACGAAGAGTCACCAAAGTGTAAAAATATTTAGAGGAACTACGTTAGGGTATTTGAAAAAACTACATTTATATAATCTAGTCATGGAATCGTCATTGTGCTACATAGACGAAGAAGATCATGATGATTATATAGAGCATAAGGTCACAATGTCCGACCATAAAAGAGATCATATGAAAAATCATGCAGTGAAACAACAGCTCGAAAGCCTCTTGGAAGAATTCAACGACGTCTTCTCAAAGTCACCCAAGAACATGGGGAAGACCGATCTAGTGAACCATACCATAGAAGTAGGAGATGCACGGCCAATAAAACAAAAAGCCTACAGGGTATCCCAAAAGGAAAGAGACATCATAGATAAACAAATAACAGAAATGGCAAAATACAACATTATCCGACCCAGTCAGTCAGTTTGGTCCAGCCCTGTAGTTTTAGTCAAAAAAAAGTCTGGAGAGACGAGATTTTGTGTGGACTACAGAAAATTGAATGATGTCACAAAAAAAGTAACCTATCCAATACCGAACATCGATGATATCTTAACCTATCTAGGAAACGCGAAATATTTTTCATCACTCGACATGTTTTCTGGATTTTGGCAGGTTAAAATAGAAGAAAAATCAAAACCTTTAACAGCTTTTCAAGCTCAAGGCCACGGACTATGGGAATTCAACTACATGAGTTTCGGACTATGTAACGCACCAGCCACATTTCAACAGTTAGCTGACACAGTCTTTCAAGACCTTAAATGGAAAGATATTTTGATATATCTCGATGACATCATAATATTTTCCGAAACTTTCCAGGAGCATCTACAAAAATAAAGAAAAGTATTCGCACGCATGAGAGAAGCAGGGCTTACTCTAAAACCCAGTAAGTGCGAATACATGAAAGAAAAAATAAACTTATTGGGTTACACCATAACGCAACATGGGATTCTACCTGATGAAGGCAAGATAGTTTCTACAAGAGAGTTTCCAAAACCAAAGACAGTGAAGGATGTACAAAGTTTTATTGGCTTGTGTTACTACTATCAAAAATTCATAGAAAATTTTTCAAAAATAGCTCAGCCGTTGCATCATATAACAAAGAAAGATATAGGATTCACATGGGGAGATGAACAACAATTGCATTCAACACTCTTAAAGAAAAACTCATAACAACACCAGTCCTTATACACTACAATCCCACTAAACCATGTGAGTTAAGAACAGATGCATGCTGCCTTGGCATCGGAGCGGTCTTACTTCAAGAAGGAAATGATATGCAGCTTCATCCAGTGGCTTACGCCAGTAGAAGTCTTTCCAATGCCGAAAAAAACTATACTATCACAGAGTTAGAAGGACTAGCAGCTATTTGGGCACTTACTTACTTGAGACACTTGATTTACGGAAAACCTGTACGAATTGTCACCAATCATCATGCTCTTTGTTGGCTAGAGTCATTAAAAGATCCCACGGGTAGACTTGCGAGATGGGCTATCAAACTCTCCGAATTCGAACATACAATTGTACATAAAAGTGGGGTGTCGCATAAAGATGCCGACTGCGTAAGCCGCTACCCAGTACTACAACCCGAGAAGGTTGAAGAACTTGACGAGGTTCCTACGTTTCTTATAGAGCCCGAAGACATTTCAAAGTTACAAGCAGAGGACGACGAAGTAAAAAACTTGATGGAGGCAATCGAAAACCCTTGTGAGGTGCCAATAGGAGTGAGAAGACGCGCAAAAAACTTCAGGATTGAGAATGGAATTCTATATAAAATAAACTCCAGTGGACATGGTAGAGAAAATCTCCTGGTTGTACCCAAAAAACTAATTGGTGAAATAATGTATGCCAATCATTCAGAACCTTTGAGCGGACACCTCGGTACAACCAAAACGTTAAGCAAAATTAGACAAAGATTCTATTGGGAAGGAATACAAAAGGACGTGCAAAAGTTTGTGTAAGGCTGTCCAGACTGCCAAGCAAGAAAAGGTCAGCAGAATAAGAAACCAATTGGCTAACTACATCCTATAGCAGTAGGAACACCATTTGAAAAGGTGGGAATTGACCTCCTAGGACCTTTCAGAAAAAGTGCTAATGGAAAAACAATGATCGTCGTAGCAACAGATTACGTAACACGATGAGCCGAAACAGAGGCATTGCCGAGTGGAAAGTCAGGCCCAGTAGCTAAGTTTATTCTAGAGAAATGGCGCACCCAAACATTTATTGAGTGATAGAGGAAAAGTGTTCCAATCTGAGCTTGTTAAGGAATTACTAAAAAAGATGGGAACTACTAGCCAGTTCACTACATCATACCATCCTCAAACTAATGGCCTGACAGAGCGTCTGAATAAGACATTAGCGGATATGATTTCGATGTATACAAACACCAATCAAACAGATTGGGACGTACATCTGCCACATGTGACATTCGCATATAATTCAACCAAACAAGACACCACCCAATTTTCGCCATTCATGCTAGTCTATGGACGAGAACCAATTCTGCCCACAGAAGCAAACATTATGCAACCTCCAAACCCACAAGACAGCTATGAAATAAGAGACCGATCTTTAGCAATCAGAAACTAAGCTGTCAACAATATACAGCGCCGGCAGAATATTGTTAAACTCAGGTATGATTCAAAACACAGGCACATAGAATATGTGGAAGGGGACCAGGTAAAAGTGTTTACACCAATCAGAAAAGTTGGTAGAAGTGAAAAGCTTTTGCTAAGATGGTTTGGACCCTATTACATAACCAAGAAAGTTTCAGATGTTGATTATGAGATTCTAAAAGGCAGAAATAAAAATGCTCGAAAGGACGTTGTCCATGTTAGTAGAATTTTACCATATCACGACCCCTGGACTCCCGAGGCAATTCCCAATAACATAGAATAATAATATTAATGTAAATAACAATATAACAAACTACTAGGTTAATTTTATAAAACAATATACTTATCTATAATAAAAATAATCTTTGCGGTCAGCATAAATCTATAAATAGACGAGACAGCAAGGAATATCTTATTCGGTAAATAGTGGTGAATTTTTACGCGCTAAGCAAATCTTCATTTATAGTAAATAGATCTATCATCAAGATGAACGGAAAAATGTGCATACCATTATATTTTAATTCACGAGATTTAACCAAAGAGAATATATCAAAAATGACCATTTTTTCTCACGAGTTATCTAATACATTTCAAGGATTAATATTATTTCGAGTCTCTCTTTAGGATACTACTCCTTACCATTAAAAATGTTGAAACCGACAATGCTTAAGACAATTATATAGAAATAAGCGCCGGAGCGTATTGAAAACTTCTCCCGGATACAAACATTTATGACGCAACAATTTCCATAACCTACCAAACTAGCTGGATTGAGAGAGAGGGGAATCAGACAACGCCGTTACCAGGAAAATGTCAAGACACAAACGGGCCTGAATGTATGATGATACATCATATGAACGGCCTGGGCGTGGCGTTCGCCAAGGAATTTGAAATGCTCAACGATAATTGTAGTGCAGGATCCATGAGCCAGAAGGAAAAAGAGTCGTCGAGAAATAAGAGATCTCTAGACTTTATAGGGTCTGGACTAACTTGGTGTTGCGGAGTAGCTACAATGGAGAAGCTCAGTCTGATCGACAGTTCAGAAAAGGATGTAAGACAAAAATTAGATTCAATATCAAGAGGCTTATCTGGGACAATTCGACAAATCACAGAAAATTCGGAACATTTCAAGGAATACGAGAAGTCGATTGAACAAGCATTTAAAGATACTGAAAACCGTATGAAATACTTGGAGAAAGGAGTTCAAGAAATCCAAAACAAAATCAGTACTTCACTAGACAAACAAGAAACAGTAATATTGACAACACTTTACAATTAATTTTTTAATTTGAAGAGAATCGTTTTACTTACTAGAGCACTAAGAAGGCAAGCCATAATAAATTCGTGCAAAAGCCGTGAAATTCCAGCAGACATTGTTCACCCACAAGTCCTGAAGAAAGTTCTGGAAAATCTGCAGCAACAAATAGGAAGTTCACGGCAAGGACTGGCCATCCATGTCTCTGAGTTATCAAAATATTTTGAAATACCCATTTGTGACTGTTCGTTCACCCAATCAAAATTATTCATTCACATCAAAATACCTGTAATTCAAGAAAACAAAGGCTGGAAGCTCTATGAATTGATAACGATTCCCTTTGCATGGTTCAATCAAACTTGCGTCATACCACACCAACCACTCTATATAACCGTATCAGAATCATTGAACAACGAACACGCACTGAGACAAATTTCTGGAACTGGGTTGCATGAATGCAAACCATACCAAAATAAGCTGTGCTTTATACCCAGATTCTCAGCAGATAACATCAAAGGACCAGAATGCGCCAAAAAGCTATATGAAGGGTCGACAGTACAAGAGCTAAGCCAATATTGCGTTATGCACTGCCACTCCGCAACATCCATGATCATCTCAGAAATAGAAGAGGAAATCTACACGATAGCACATCCCAAAGAAAAGACCATGGTTACGTGCAAAAACAACAACACGATTAGATTAAACTCGAAGTTGTCATGCCATGGAGCTATAAAAATTCATCTTCCTTGTAGCTGCCACCTACATACATCGACTGAGATCATCATTCCGAAAAAAATCCCTTGCCCAGAATCTCCGTCGGCAGACTATGCCAAGGCCATCCATATAATACCAGCAACCTGGTCCAATCTACAGTCATTTGTCCTAAATCCAAGTGTCAGTCATTTTTCTCCAACATATAAAAATATTTCCGAATGTCTTAATACGAATTGGACACTACATATACCCCATATGAATTTAACTTCAAGTGAGACCACAATTTAAAATATTGTGAAATCTATTGAAAGCGTATCTTCAAATGTTTTGTCGTACAGTGATACTTATGGCCTTCATAGTGACTCACTCTTCCTAGTCTGGAACGTTTTTTTATCAATTCTTGTCGCCTATCTTCTTTTCAATCGTAGCCGAATCGCGGTTGCGACGCCCTTGTTCCAAGCGGCGCACAGTCAATCACCCAGCAACCAAACAAATAGTATCCACGACATATTCTTCATCCTAGTCTGTTTCACATTCACATTCTTCTTACTATATCTCATCTCACACTTCGCGTTTAACCATTTTATAAAACCAAAAATCAAAAAGAGACACGTAAACTCAAATCTTCAAAACAGTCCAGAGCAATCGAATTATAGACATTACTCTCAGCGAAATAATGAAACCACAAACGATACGTCAATGGATGACAAGCGGGACAAATCACCACAAGTGATACATTCTTCAAGATTTCGAGTTGAAATAATCAACACTCAAAACCTCCTATCACTATCTTCCGGTGAAAAATCAAATGCAAGCATAGAATGCATTGATAAAAACTGATAAACTTTTGAGTAAACTATGTTTGCCCTAGTTACTCATTTAATTTATAAATGTAAAGAATGAAAATGTCATAAATAATACCCCTGGGAGCTCCTATAGCGTGATTTTTACCTTGTTATTTAAGCCTGAATTGTATGTAGCTACTTTTAATTAACAATTTCGGAATAAATATCATTGTAAATTGAACAATACACTCTAGAATCCTTATAAAAGTAAAGATGCAGGGGTCATCTGAAGAAACGAAATGAATCGAAATACGAAAATAATTACTGAAATAAAAAGATTTTATTTAAACAATCGCTATGTTCAAGAGATTTTCCTTTATAAAGACTTGATCAAATACTTATCAAAGTAAAGCGATAAACTGAAATTCACCTGTAGGTGGGAGATAGAGGGCATACAACTCGATAGGAAGGTCGACAAAATCCTACATAAATGAGAAGAATATATCATTTCCTTATTTTATTTTATTTTTTTTTCTCTTGTCTTTTCTTCATTTATTTTTTTTTTCTTCTATATATTTGTCCTGGTCTTATTTAATATACACTGCTTATCAATGATTATTATAATTATTATATGCAGATCATTATCATTCCTAAATGTAAGCTAACAGACTATTGAGCACAATAGGAGCACATACTTACTCTTTGTTTCTTCCTTTGCATGTAAAACCTGCCAATGAACCATCCCGACAAAACAATCGAACGAAGCCACGACACTCAGCTCTCCAGCGTCCATCACCATCAGCATCTCAGAATGAATGGGAGGAGCCGTATGGCACAATGTGCCCGCTCTACTCTAACTAAATGGCACAGCGAGATCCTGCAAGGTTCGCAAAATTCCAGCAAAACCCATTGCGACCTTCAACAAAACAGCGACACAATAATGCATCTGGTTCCACCTGAATCATACAAGCATACAACCCTAGGATGCGTCAGCAGTACCTATCAGATGTTGGTGTTGTTACTTAGCTGCCCAAGGTTATGGTCACAGGTCACGGTCACCAGGGATGAGGCTTCTCGAAACTCGAGACAAGATGACAATCGACACCTACGCGAAGTGGAGACAAGCCGAAAAAATGCAGGCCCGCACTAGGGTTTGTGACGAAAGGCATCGTTCTGTGTCCAATCCATTGGTTATGGTTCTTGAGTAATTTGTATTTTCCGTTAAGCGATAATTTTTTTATATATATATTATTGTATTCATTTAATTTTATTCATACAGTTGTTTATGATTATTAAGTTATGTTTAAGTGTGAATTATTTTTTTTTTTTTTGTTTTTTTTTTGTTTGTATTAACTTTGTACGCTGGGGTGCTGGGGTCCAGCTTTTTGACGGCCGGGGGATATGTCAAAATATAGGTTTATATAAAAAATTAAATCTCAATAATTGTTCCAACACAGGAGATTTAATCATATTCAAAACATCCTCTGTTCAAATCATATTCTATAAAATCCACTGTTTCGTAATCCCTTGCGTTGCAATAATTAGTTAGTTCAATAATCGCAAGATTGCTGACTTTGCTAAGAGGTATCGAGGTAAAGGAACGAGTAGAATTGAGCAGTCAGATCTCGGGTCCGAACTAAAAAACATCCCTCGGCCATGAGGTGTGCAGTGTTTACCAGTTTAAATATTTTAATGTAAGCACCTTTTCGTATTGTTATGTGGGAATTGTAATTCGGCACTTTTATCATATCGTTTAATAAATTGTATTGGAGTTTGATAATTTGTGTTCATAATTAATTCTACCCTACCTCGACGTCCCTCGTTGCACCCTATACAAATTAAGGCTTGACAATACCTTGCTTGATTTGTTTGCACTCCACAATAACTACTAATTATTTGAGGTCTCTGAGTTGAGCCAATACATCTGTTCTGGGTTATTTCGGGTTAAGAGAATGTGTGGCGCCCTTAATTTTACCAGGCTCCAGAATTTGGCCATTGCATAGTAGTATGTTCTTTGATCAATAGACTAACGCCTGATAATTTTCACCGATGTAAATCCACAGTTCGCTGTGGCAAATGGACATTGTCAAAAGTGAAGGAACCTTCGTAAGTCTTGGGCAAATTTCATATTTATTGACATATGTGTCTAGTTACGACTAAAAAAAATTAATATGTGATAAGTGTATTTTTGATTTTGGAACATGCAGAAACCCCCTTCTGGCTAATGCCAACTTGACACTCTCGCCGAGCCAATCCGAGACATGACCAAGCGAGTACGAGAGTATGGAGGAAGAACCCATCTCGAGTAGGAATCTGTCGCTCCGTCTAGCCAGCTCTAGATTCGGTATTCGTGAAAATCCTCTCTTTCTCGTATTCTCGTAACTGCTTGGCTTGTCTTGGCGAGAGTGTGGAGCCGGCATAATATAAAGATTCATAAGTATTTTTTCTTGACTCAGGCAGGCCAAAGACCGTGGATGATGAATCTGGAATGGCTTTTTTATGTATTATCATTTTATGATTGTACTCAATTCATCTCAAAATGTATTTTTGAGTATTGAATCCTGTTATAAGCCCCGTAGCATCGCTCTTCCATCAAAAGAAATTGTGAGTTCAATATGTTGGTACAATGAAAAAAGTATTTGAGAAAAGAAAACCCAAAGCAATATCCACCAACCTTCGAACTCGATAACCCAGGTTATTAAAATCCAGAAATGCTGGATTCGAAACACAGTTCCTTTCATAGGCTAGCAGCCTTGTATTATTACGTTCTCGGATATCAACAACATTAAAACTTTGGAACGTCTAACCCTGCTTAATTGAACTTATTAGTCTGATATAACAATATATTCAGTACAAATTCTAAACAAATTTGAGTTAGATGCTGTTTCTGGAAGTTGAAGTGATTGTAATTATAACAGATCTTTGAATCATTACCTTAGGCTTTGAGCAATACAAAGAAAATACAATGCCTTTATGGCAAATATACACGACTAACACAAACGTTTCTTTCTGAAGAAATCTTCGCTGATGTTCAGCCTTGGGGCTTGGGCGCTGTCTGGAAAGGGAAAAGGGACTGCTACAGCCTTTGTCGAGCTTGTTTGTTCTTAGAAATTGCTTCCTTAAATAAAGTACCTTCTTTAAGATGTTAATTAAAACGTTTTGTTTTGAGGCTTGGAACAATGATGTCCCTCCCGCTGCAGGTAACAAGATTTCTCTTGCTACAAGATTTGAAGCGGCTATATATAGGATTATTGTTATAATGTTCGTAACATCGCATTGATTCCCTAAGGATTTTTCAAAGTGAATTATGCAATTCAAGATGCATGTGATAATTTGTTCAATCATATCCATTGTAGATTAACTGTGTAATTATTGACGGGCTTGTTTTCAATCTTTGAATTTGCCAATAAGTATCTTTTGGACCATTGAAGGAACTGGGTACATCTGTATTCCATCCGAGTACAATGATGTTAGTGTAATTTGGTTTTCATTTTTTGAGGATCCTAACAAATCAGATTCTGTCGGTAGTGATTTGGTGTATTTATTTCGAAAGTATCCATTAACAAATGTGATGGAATTGAAACGTTGATTTCTTCAGAACAATCAATGTCATATCTTCTTCTCAGCTGATTGACATGAAGTCTTGGTAAACGTCGACGATCGCTTGGTACATAGACATCATGCAGGGAAATTCATGAGAAAATGTCTATACTTCAAGAAAATATTTAGGGCTCAAAAATAAACATTAAAGTTCATATAGATATGGGTCCGCGAGGTCTTCGTTTTCGAAATACAGGGTGTTGATATTACCAGGAAAACCTAAACTCAAACCACACTCTGTATATCTCTAATATCTATTCTCATATTAAAATCAATTTTTATATCTTGGTATGTAAGCAAAATTAATTTTTCAAAAATGCCTCCTTCGGCTCATCAAATATGCATGCGCTCTATGAAGTTGTCTTGGGCTACACGTGATATAGAATATGATTGTAAACAGCACTTAGAGCATCTCATATGATATAAACAACCAAGTTCACCAAATCAACGAGTTGATGCAAGTTAGCCAAAATACTGATGTTCAATTCGTTATAACTTCGAAACCATTATTTCAAGAGAAAAATCATTCACCATAAAATGTGTTCAGAATCTTGTATAGAATTCAAAATTCCAATAATATACAGGGTGCTTCATTTGAAATAAGCGAGAAAATTGATGTTTCATACCATATCTTTAAGGGTGTTCAGCCTCCGTTGGACAACTTGGTACTACTTAGAATGCGGGGTACCCTCTATTCGAGAAACTATCCATCTCATTTATTTATTCATGTAAAATACAAAAAAAAAGCTTGCGATGGAAAAAATTATTACTAAAACGGCCAAGAGAAAATCCTGGAAAATATTTTCAATTTTTTTAAATGGTCACTAGGGGGCGTAGCAAGCAACAGCAAGTAGAAAAATAGGATTTTTATAGAATTTTGCCCAATGAAAATGTATCGATGATATCGTTTTCATATTTTCTCACTATTTACCCAAACTTTCAGTCTCAAACGTTTTTTTCTACCTATCAAAATAAAGCAGTGGGGGAAATTGAAATTTCTATACAAATCCCATTTTTTTACTTGGTGTTGGTTGTTGCGCCCCCTAGCGACCATCTCAGAAGCTTGAAAATATGTTTCAGGTATTTCTCTTGGCAGTTTAAGTGTTAAAAAATTTCACCGCAATCTTCTACGATGGAGAGTTTTCCAAATACAGTACCTCGCATTTGGCCACCATGAACCTACAGAGTGAAGTATATAAAATATTTGGACACATATTGTCCATTCGTTAAACAGGGTATTTTTTATAACAGGGTGGTCAACTAGGAACTCGAGGTTCTGTATTTTGAAAACTTATCATCGTAGAAGCTTTCGTTTTGTTTGGCACTTTTTGATATATCTCTAAAAATAAAGTGGTAGGGGTGTTCAAAGATTACCGTAAATATCTCCCTGAATAATCATTCTACCAGGTGTCCATTTATATAGCTACTTTTCCTGAATATTGCATTCACCAAAGTTCTGGTTTAAATTATCTATGATAATGAGACGTATATGGATGATCGTCTCTTCAACTATGTGATACCTTATATTCGTGTATATTGACTGGTTTGTCGTCTGGCATGGGAAAATCCATGACTTTTTTTTAATTTTTGTCTTGATGTTTTGCTGGCGATTTCCATCTGACGAGCACATCTGACATTTGGTGTAGACCTATATACTGCTAGAAGCTGACTATGTTCTTCCTCCGGTTGTTCCTCCCATTTGACTTTCATCAATGCTCTTTTTGATGTATCCACAAATCTCTCAACTTGGATTGTGGTAAATATGGAGCTGTACAAATTTTTTGAATGTCTTTTTCCCAACAAAAATTCTGGAAAATGTCACAGCTGAATTGTGGACCACTGTCGGATACAATGATATTTGGAATTCCAAATCTTGGAACCGCCTCCTTTATTTTCAATATTGTGAATTTTGCAGTCGTATCTCTTGTGATGAAAACTCCTGGTCACTATCACCCATTCTTCGGAATCGGCCAAGGTGATACCTCTTTTCTTGGTGCTTTTGCACATGACGAGCAATTTTGAACAAATCTTGTAATGTCATCTTCAATGTTGGGCAGGTGACTGCTTGCTATTGTCTTCATACGAGCTTGTCCTGGATGTCCTTGATGTAACTACAATTTTCAAAACAATATTCGGCTTCCAGACATCAAACATTCTCGCACTATACACTGTAGGCCAAATTAAGTTGGAACATAATTTGATAATTGATAACTTTTTTGTTTGTTGATGGATTTTGATAATTTTTGGATATGATATTGGTCTGTATGTTGTGGATGTCATCCTGAAATTGAGCTTCTGTATTTCAGACAAAACCGAACTTGGAACGCATATTTTCTAAAAGGGCATTGGTGCCATTAGTGAGAAAAGGTATCCTGAAAATATCAATGTTCTAGAACCATAACCTAGGAAACGATGTTTTTTTCTGTATGATAGTGCTTGTCGGCATTAGAACTATTTCACTTCATTTTGATTAAAGTTTCTTGGAATTTAATGGCAACGTGGATTGTTGGTTACAGATTTGTCGATTTTTTGACATTTTAGAATTTTTAAATTGGAAAAAAAGTCGTTGAATAAACTTCGTTAAATTTCACTCCAAAATTTGAAAAGGCCGCGACATTATCGTTCACCCAAATTCAATTTATCGTTGAATCGTGATTTTATCTTTCAAAGATAGAATCATGTCTACTTATTCAAAATCAAACAGGCAAACTCTAGAATCTCAAAATTTTTAAATATTTTCGAAACAATCCACGTTGCTATGAAATTTCAAGAAACTTTGATCAAAATGAATTGGAATAGTTTTAATGTCGACAAGGACCACTATACAGAAAAAAACATAGTCTCTTATGTTATGGTTCTAGAATATTTTTATTATCAGGATTCCTTTTCCCAGTAATGTCCTTCTCAAAAAATATATCAGTTGGTCTGTAAGTAGCGCAGTGCATTTTTGCAACGAGCTTAAATGCACCAATTTAATAAAAACGTCATAGGTCCCTTCCTGTCCAAAATTCGAAAGCTCAGTTTTGGAGAAACATCCAGAACATATTGGCCAATATCATATTCAACATTCATCAAAATCCATAAACAGACAAAAAAGATATCAAGGATCAAACAATGTTCTGACTTGAATGGTAAATCAAATTTTGTTTCATCTGCATTAAGATGGTTTTTTGAAGGCCATGAACTTTACACATTGCGCAAAACTGTATTTCTTATTACATTAACTTTTCGTGAGTCTTCATACAGGGTGGATCAGAAGTAATGGTTCATACGATAACAGTAGATTCCTCACACAAAAATATTGCGATCGACCTCAACTTCTCTGTTCCGAGAGTTGATATTGAGAAAGATACAGGGTGTGAAAGTTCAATTTTCCCATTTGATTTTTTCAAATAACTTTTGAAATAATCAAGTTATTTTGATGAAATTTCGTATATCGGGGTTGTTTGACATGCAAAATTCATATCTGGCCTTGGTATGGGTCTTACATGTAGGGGGCGCCACTTATACATCCTTCCACTCATTCAAATAGTCATGACTTTTTTGTACGCACTCGAATATTTTTTTTTGGTAAAAAAAACTGATTTCTCCGTCATTTTCACGTAAAAAGGGATGATTTGTAAAAGTCGATAGGAGTAGCCTTTTTCAAGATATTTGCTCTTGAACTTATTTATGCAATATCTACTTTATATCATTATACGGTATTAATAATATGAGAAAAAAACGATTAATTAACTTCAATGTTGATAATATACCAGAATGTCGAATGGATTAATAATAAAATGATTAATTATTGATATTCTTGATAACATTATCGACGCGTATTCATGCACTGGCAACGTTGCCCGGCAAAACGCGCTTTCCATTGTTTGTTGTGTAGATCTTTGAGGTGATATTATATTTGTAGGCTAAGTAGATGTTAAATTGATATAATTGTATGTTGTGTGTGATCAAGATCACTATACAATGGGTGCTATGATTGAACGTTTACGTCATCTTAACATGTACATTTCACCATGGTAACGCTGTTAGCAAATGGAACATTTGCATTAGTAAGCAATCTCAACATATACGTTAACTTAACGTGAATGTTCAATCATAGGACCCAATAGGTTGCTTCACTTTTACAGTCATGACGTCATCTGTTTCCAGTGTTGCCAGATGATCCCTATCAAAAACAGTGGAACAGAAGATGGCAACCTTGTCTGTGATAGATTCATAATCATAAGCTCACTTTATTGAAGTTTTTGATAGTTGAGAGTATGGTGAGAGATTTTTTGCTGCGTCGTTGATTTTTCTTTTGTAAAATTATTCATTTGTGTTTTGAAAACTGTACATAAGTGTCTTATCTTTGGATTTGTCAACTGGCTACTTTATGTGTATTTTACGTGAATTAGGCTTTTATTATAGTTCAATACTAGGTTTCTTAGTAGATCAAGGTGGGACAATATGACTAATATGAACCAATAGATAAAAAGTTGTTGAAATCTGAGCATTGATTTATTTGAATATATTATAGAAAATACTCACATTTGGAGCAGTATTCTCGCTTTGTTTACTAAACAATCATTTGATAATGATGAATTAAAAGATAATTTTACACCTGTGAAATAGCGTTATTTGGCTTTTAATGATAAAAATAGCAACAAGCCTAATCCATACAAATCTCATCGATCGAATGACACCATAATTGAATGACATTAATGACACTATGACATGACACATGACACGATACAATGCAGACCGATGCAATCGAATGGCAAGATTGACAGGATTCAGTCTACTGCAGCCGCTAGAATTAGATGACGTCATATTTTCCCCCCTCCGTCTCTTACCTCAGGCGAAGTGAGGCAATCTATTGTATAATGATCTTGGTGTGTGATTTTTATCAGAAAATGGTTGATGATTCCTCAATTCTCGTGAACAATAGAGCTCCGTTCATGCGTACTAATTGAGATACCAGGACAGTGAAGAAGAAAAGTACAATCCGTGAAGTTAAGTAGACTTTGGAAAATAGTAAAGTTGGAAGTTTGTTTTGATCAAACTAACCATGTATTCATACTTGAATAAAGTGTTGATCGTCTCACTTGCGTTTTATTTTATTCGATTGCTTATTCAAAATGCCCCTATTACTTGAGGATGCGGTTGACATAATTGCGGTATATTTTGAATGCTTATGCAATCCGGGCATTGCTGCAAGGCTTTATGCCGGGCGATATCTCCAGAGACGCCGCTATAACAGTAGAGTATTTACTCGTTTGGCTAGCCGTTTTCGTACTTCCGGAAGTATTCATCGCCCTGTTTTTCAAAGAAGAAGTATAGGTAAAACTTCAGCAAACCGAATAAATGTCTTGGCTTACGTGGAGTTTGATCTTCAACTAAGTACCAGGAAAATTTACCGAGATTTGGGCATTGTTCGCACTACTGTGCATAGGATTTTGAGAAAAAAAAGGTAAGTAATTTTCAAAAATCTACCACAAAACTTTCAAATAACTCGATACTTATTTGCACCCAGAACCAATCATGACATTTCTCAAATCTAATGATGATGAATCGTTTTTTAGGTCACATTCCTACCATAATGTTCTCCACCAGGCATTGTCTCAGCAGGATTATGATCGAAGGCTGGATCATTGCTATTGAATGCTCAATATGATGTCGGAAGATGGAAATATGCTTTCAAGAATATCATGGACCGATGAAGCCACTTTTCATAGTAACGGAGACCTACACAACATGCACTGGTCATTGGTCAGCGGACAATCCTCATTGGATGCGGGTAGTACAACATCAGGGAAGATGGAGTGTGAATGTTTGGTGCATTCTCGACGGAAGAATAATTGGTCCATATACAGGGTGTTTATTAATTGAATGCTGATACTTAAGGGTAATAATCCTTGGATGATTTTGAGACAAAAAGTTCATATGGACATAGCTCCGCAAAAGCATAGATTTTAAGATACAGGGTGTTGAAATTAAAAAAAAAAACTTATTTTTATCACCACTTTGATACTATTCCAGATATCTTTTTGAAATTTGCTACACGTCTTCTATGCATCAAAATGCTTGGGAATGTTAGAGAGGGCGCCACTGATTTGAAAATATTGGATGACACAGCAGGGTGTCAATGCAATCAAATAGATTCTATTTTTTTAAGCGAGAACCATGTGCCAGACGGAAAAATATCAAGAGAACATATTGGCTCAGAAATAAATAGAGATTTCAAAAATAATTTTTATTTTGGAAGGAAGCAGCAACTACAAGTTTTTTCTCAAAAAATAGTGAGTGCCCGTACGGACGCCACTGGTAGAAATAATGCAATTGTTAGTACATCACAAAATGCATATTGAAGCCTAGAAGAGGTATACCAAATTTGATAAGGATATCTGGAATAGTATCAAAGTAATTATAAAAAAATCATTCATTTTTTAATATTTCAACACCCTGTATCTTGAAAATTAAGCTCTTGCGGACCTATGTTCATATGAACTTTTTGTCTTAAAATCATCCAAGGATCATCACCCTCAAGTATCGGCATTCAATTAATAAACACCCTTCACATATATTCAATGAACGGCTTACTGGTCAGAATTATTCAAATTCTTGGAATCATGACCTACCAGTTAGTTCTTTTCGAAGATGTGCCACTGGATCAGAATTCGTAAAAATATGATATTCCAACAAGACGGATGTCCTGCACATTTTGCGGCAAATGTTCGTCAATTTATTGACGAGTCGTCCCCTGCATGGTGGCCTGCAAGGTATTACATAGCAAAGAAAAACTTCACATCTGAAAATATCAATGAATGCGATGTATTCTATTCTAGATCCCCTGAGTGAACATGCCTAGATTTTTAACCATGGAAAAGGTAAAAAGATCAAGTTTTTGCCACCCCTCCTACAAGCCGAGAAAACATGATCCAAGGAATAATGGACAGAAGCCACCGCATCCCCAGAGCAGAAGTGGAAGCTGCCGTGATGTCAACCAGACAAAGACTGCAGTTATGTATCGAGATGATGAGCAACAATTTGAACATTTGGGGCGCATCACTAGTTTTTATAATGATTAATAATAATAATTTGTTATTAATTCATCTGACGTTTTTGTAAATTATCGATATCTAATAAATTATCCGTATTTGTCGTATATTTTATTATAATGGTCATACCTAATCAAGAGCGCTAAGGTGGTTGAAGGACATATTTTTGGTCGTTTATTTTAATATTTGCCAATATCTCCGGTTTGGAAAGAGATATCAAGTTGCGGTTTGATAGACTTCTGAAGCTTTCATTTCTCTTCACTTTTAGCTTAAAAAACACAGTGTTGCATTTGACTTTTTTTTATCGCGCTTTGTTTATGGAGTTGTAAGACAGTGCCCTCTGTCGTCTAGTGTTAAATGCATATTTTTTATTGTTCATTAATTAGAATATAGAGTTAGGAACGCTCTTTCAAACGAAACCTTGTTCGTTTGATTCCGACTGCTCGGTCCGGAGTTATTGACATTTGAATAAAAACTGGTCTAACCTCCCCCACCACTTGATTTTAGCAGTTAGTTCAAAATGGTTCAAACAAGAAAGATTTCAAATTTGCTAAAGATTATGATACCAAATTTAGAATACCCCTTAACAAGGCAAAGTTTTGTAAAAATCCCATTTTTTGATTCGCCATAGCAGTTACGCCTTCTACCAGCCGTTCTAGAAACTTGAAAATAATTTCCAGCAATTTATGGCCTCTTTACTATGTTTTCCGCATGACGCCAAAACTTTTCTGTCCGCCGTTATTAGTGGGACACCCGATATATTCATTCAAGTAAAGGAAGAATGGCTTTGGCTTCCACAAACCTATTTTCTCAAGTAAACGGATATTGCCATGTGAATGTTGGGCTAAAGGGTCATCAATATTAGAATTTCAAGATATGTTATTTCAAATTTGCGTGCTGACATTGTGATTGGACATGATTCATTGACTCAACAATCGAAAGTTTAAGTACAATTTCGAGGCTCCAGATCTGGTTTGCCTATATGTAGTTTAGGAATAGCACATATTAAACCAGTATCCCTTTTCAATAATCAATCCCAGCCCAGCAATGCAAATCAATAGCTTTGGAGTTGCCTGTTTTTAAAAAGTAATCGATGGTTTAATTGAAAATGAAAATTTAAAATGAGTTTCTGCTCACTCAGATGATGTGACCATATGTGTAAAAACTGAAGAAGAACATTAAAGTCTAGTAAGCTTTATGGCAGCAGTACAAAAGTATAACTTGACAATCAATAAAAAGAAATGTTAATTTTCACAACAATCAAGTAATCTTTTTAAATATTCTATAGTAAAAGGTACTATACGATCTCTGATAAGGATGCCTTATCCACCTGCCGTTTCCAAACAATAAACATGCTTTGCAGAGGGCCTTGGAAATGTTCTCCCACTATAAGATACCTCGATTTTCCGAAAAAAAAAAGTGAATTCTAAAAGTTTTGCATTAAGTATTCAAACAGTTTTCCAGTTTGAAGCAATCAAAGACGATATTGCTCACTCTGTAGTAACAGCTATTGATAGCAAAATTCCTTTTGTAGTTGAAACAGATGCCCCTGATCACGCTATTGCAGCTTGTCTCAATCAATCAAATCATCCTGTAGTATTCCTTTCTCGAACATTATCCTCCTTGAAAATGAAGCATATGCCATGTATGAATCTGAATCATTGAAGAAATGATTTTGATTGGTGAGAAGTTACCTTACTTACCACTTACTAACCGACCAGAAATCAGTATATTTCATGTTTAATATGAAACAAGCAAGTATAAAATAAAAAAAAAAAGATCCTGAAAGGGCGTTTCGAATCATGCTACAATGTTGACATGATGCACAGATCAGGCAAAAGTAATACTGTCGCTGATACATTCACCAGGATATGCGGCTCAGTCAGTAGTGATAAACTATTCAACGTCCATTAAAATTTATGTCATCCGGGGATAACCCGTATGATGTATTGAATAAAATAAAATGGCCTATTCATTCGAAGATATCCGGAGAATGATAGGATCGTGCCCTATTTGTGCTGAGATCAAACCAAGATTTGTCAAAACTGCTGGAAAACTCAAAGGCAACACAACCATTTGAAAGACTAAACGTTGACTTCAAGGGTCCTCTACCAAATTGTAATCAAAAGAAATATTTATTAAGAATCGTTGATGAATTTTCAAGATTCCCATTTGCTTGAGCCTGCAAGGATATGACTTCTAATACTATGATCAGATGTTTTGAACAATTATTTCTAGTATTTAGAATCCCAGTCATGCCCATTCTGACCAGGGAACAAGTTTCATGTCCATCGAATAGCAGAATTATTTACATACAAGAGGTATAGCCACTAGTAGATGTACCCCATATAATCCTGAAGGAAATGGACAAATAGAACGTTATGATGTCATTATTTGGAAAACTGTCACCCTTGCTTTGAAATCTAAAGACATGAACATCAATCAATGAGACGAGGTGCTACCAGATGCTTTACATTCAATTCGTTCTCTTCTCTGCACAACAATGAACTGTACGCCGTATGAAAGAATGTTTAATCATGCACGTGAGTCAATACCGGTGATTCAATACCAACCTGGTTATCTAGTCGTAGACCAATCCTAGTTCGGAACCATGTAAAACTAAACAAGTATGAACTTCTTGTAGAAGAAGCAGAACTGGTAAAAGCTAATCCAGATTATGCATTAATCAGACTGAAGAGGAAAAAATATATATCTTAAACATTTGGCTCCACGAGGTGATCTTGGACTTTTGAGAGAAACAACTATACCATCAACTGTAGATGCTGGGAAAGAATACAATGCCTCAACTGAAGATCCTGATTCATGAGCTCATTCTCCAAAACTATCAGAAACATAAGTCACTCAAGAAGAACAACTGGATAAATCAAGGCCAATCGCGGAGACCTCATCAGGTCAATAGGGAGGTTTCATGAATCCGAAATTTAACAATTGTCAATTTACTAGAGCTGTTTGAAATTTTGATAGAAATTTGAAACCAATTTCAATGGCACACTCTGACGTACTATCCCTAGGTTTTCCATCTTTCTCGATCAAACAAACACAACCTTTTCCGATCTAGCGTGCATTCTGTGCGTTTGCCACAGTTTACGTTTCATCCCGGAAAAGAGATGAGTGGGGTTATATAGAAACAAACCAAACATTTTCTATTAAATATTCCGAGTAATCAAATTGGTCAACTAGGTATTTATTTATTCTAGTTTGAGCCAGTTTTTTTTTATTTATTCAAGACCTCTGGCCGATTGCACCAACCAATTTTGAGGATACTTAACGCCAAGGAACCCTTTTGCATGCAAAATTGTCATGTTAAGGGTCCCTTAGCGTTTAGTATCCTCGAAATAGGTTGGTGCACAATCGGCCATAAATCATTCAATATTTGGTGAACAAGCATGATCTCATGTGATTTCTGTGTCAATGTGGCAACAAAGCGCCGTCTCCTTGTTCTCCTAACCTCAAATTCTGTTCTGTTTTGCTCAAAAGCTGCAAACTTTTCATTTGGATTTTTTTATATGTCAAAACCTAATCAAAACTCTTCAAAAGACCTCATATATGTATATTCGGTGAAGCTCTCATTCAGTGAAAAAAAGGAAAAGCTTGTGTTTGTGAATCTGTGACAAAAATAAAGAAAAAGTGCATTGTGCCGTTGTGCCATCATTTTTATCAGTGGCTTTCGGGTTTTATGCTCTCATATACCAGTGAAACAGTTTATAAATTGCGTGACAATAAAAGGTAAACACTCATCATCATTATTGTCTTTTATTGTCCAAAATTCATGAACATACTCTAATACTTCGTTATTTCTTTGAAAAAACACTTATTAAGTCACCTCAAACAACAAAATGCTCAGAAAGGATGAGGCTACAACATTTCAACATAAAAAAAAGTCCATTTGCAACTGTATACTACACAAAGTGCTTTCCAGGGTATTTCATGGAATGCTTTTCAGATGGCTTTTTCGTCTCCAAAATTTTGAAACACTCTATATGGAGAACTAAAACAGGTGGAAATGGACATACTATAATGCCTGTGTGTATTGGAATATGTTAAGAAAACATAATAACAGTAACAGGTAACAGTACCCAAATCCGAAATCACGGATGTAAACAATAAAAAACAAGGTTAGGTTACCCACATGATGCGGCCAGTAATTTCATTGGTGGATGCGCGATAGAGCTAAATAAAGTGCTACTCCAATTTCACAACCTGGCAACAAATTTAGAATGAGGCGTCACCAGTCTTTCGAGTCGTTTCATTTGTTGATCGGGATCACGTGTCGGTGACGTAGTTTCCCTGAGAGTATTTTGAATGAAACCGTTAGAAAATAAGCAGATATTTATTGATTTTTCAAGAATAAATATGGATAAAAAAAAAAAAAAACTGTTTTTGGGATTAGTATGCATAGAATTCACAGAAAAAAAAAATATATCTTTCTATCGAGTACAAGAACAGCAAGACAACGTCAACCTCCCAAGTACTTGGAGGGTATTATAGTTAAAAAATACATGACGGGGAAAATGCTGTGAAAATCCTGTATTCTTACCTGTTACTTGTATTGATATTGTCAATGTCATAAGTTCTTAAAGTTGTCATTTTATTTGAAGAATTTTTGCTTGATAAAGCCTATGATCTGTAAAGGCTTTAATCATTACATTACTTTTCAGGATGATTGAAAAACGTCTATCTTATTTTGAAGTCAATTATTTATTCTCTTTCTCTATACCAACTAACGCACTCTTCTCATTTCAACTTACATTGCGTCAAATCATAATGCGTTCAACATTAAAATGGTTAACATGATATCAAATATTAAAATATTGAACAATTCTAGCGTAATTTTAAATAAATAAATATTCGTTTATTTAGCAAATATGCTACATACAAAAACATTTCAATAAAACAATATATCTTGAATAAAATTAGGTAGTTAAAAATAAATAAAGTAATAAGTAATGTAAATATACAGATATACAGAAAAACGTACACAAGAAAGCAGTAGAATACAACAAAATAGTCTTTCTTCTTGAAATTTCAAAACTACATATTCACGGGCTAACTTCTTGAATAAAAATAAATTATGAAAGTCTTCCAATTCTGTTGGTGAAAAGTCAAACTCATAGAGCCCCTTATATAAAATGGATTTGTATAGTTGACTAGACATGTACTTATCATATAGTATAAAATCATACATATTTCTCGTATTATACCCATGAACATTTTTGAAAACTTTGGTTTTATCACCATAAATATGCCGGTAAAAGTCTATTTCTAATTTGGTAAATGAAGACAAACACACTAAAAACGATCTTTTGCTTAACGGACAATAAGTTTAAAGCTTTGTTACTGATGAACCAACATAATCTGGAAGCGTCAAAGTTTATCTAGGTTCAGCTGTGTACTTTCAATAGAACTAGCGCTAACATGGGTTTGAATCCAACTTGGAAATCCCCATGTTGTATGATGATAAAACACATGTTGTGGTATCATGACTATGTGACTACATGCGGTACATTGTTGGTTCAGGAACATAAGAGGCTCTCAAAATCCGACATAAAATATCCAGGACCGTATTTAAAAAAACAAAGTTGATGATGGTTTCTCCGAAACGGAACGTCGTACGGAAAATCTCTAAAGGCTGTTTTGTAGAGCTTGAAATGTGAAAATGAAAAAGTATTTTCGGTTTTCTCATATCTTTCAAAATAGCCTTAAAAAAATATAAAAACGAAATCAAAATATTTTGATTTTTATCGGATATTTCCGGAACGGCTTGGAATTTTTAAATTTGTAAAAAAGGATCTTGTTGGGTGTCAATATGCGCAATTTTTGTCCAATTTAACCGACACTGTATCTCCTATAGTTGCCGAGATCCCCATGCTGTGCATCCTTATCTTGGACTCACTGTATAACTGTTCTGAAAACAAAGCGATGCTTTGCTTTTTGATGATCTTAATGGAAGGAGGAAGATTTGATGAGACAATTTCCCATAAAGAGTCACGTATTCATTACTGGTTATTGAAACTTTTGAAAAGACATCCAGAATTATACTGGCCTAGTTTCGAGAACTTTATCGATGAAAAATTCTCAATTTTTCAACAGAGAAAAATCCAAATGAAAACTTCCAAAACTCAGTAGCCTTCAAAACCAAGCATTTCCGTCATAATTTAGACATCATCCCCTGAACATACCGGAACTCATTCTACAGTATCTCTAGAATTTTCTCAAATATCAATCTATTTATGCCGTGATACTTCAAATGTAAAAAAATGAATAAAAGGAGAAAACTGATTGGTGCAGGGTCAATTTAATTTTGTGGCTTTGATCAAACAAATTCATTTGCTTTAGTCATTCTTGATAAGAATGGGTCACTGCTTTGATAAAATGAGCTTACCCTAGAGCTACCGTTTAAAATCTCGATGTCGCGCGGTTCTCTTAGTGTGCCGCTTATAGTCCCAGGTGCAATTTATATGCCTCCAAGATCGAATCCCCAAGATTTATGAGGACTATCTGCGAAACTATTGCCTATACTTCTTATCGTAGCATCTTCCAGGGTTTAGGATTTATCAAAAAACGTCTGTGAATCGATTCACATTTATTTTGCACTCTTGTTATGCTTGTCCATTTCGAAGATGTCAGGTTAAATAGCCCTTTTCTTTTCGACAATACATTTCACATTTTTATGTTCTTTTTTTCGTACATGGAAAGTGCATCACTTTCTCACAAATCTGATAAGGCTATAGAATTATTTAGTTTGTTGTTTAAATACAGCCTATGGCTAGTGTATCTTCTAGTGTACTGGTTTCAAATGAGTGGACTGTATTTTGATTTTTAACAGTACATAGATGGTGATCTCTTTGCAAAAAGTACGACACGTTCACGACGATGTGTCAGCTATACAAAATTTTTGGTCACTACCTTTTTTCACATCATTGTCAATGTCTTAAAAAACCTTATCCTCAATAATAAACGGAACAAGTACATGTGTGTTCAAATTCAGTCAGTCACTCAACGTTCAAGACGACATAATTAACAATCACTTAACCAAAATGAAATTGAAACTGAATTAAATCCTTTCATGAACTACTAATCATATTGACGTTTTGGTTTTGGATATACCTCTAGATAATGAAATCGCGAAAGTTTAGTTCGAAACAAGCCATTGAAACAATCTGGATGTCATCAGTCCAATGAGAACAAAAAACATAACTACATCTGTTTCGGGTGATATTGGAAGTTCACCAGTCGGAAACAGAATCAAATGTGACAAAGAGGAATGAAAAGATTTAAACGACACAATAATGTGTTGACTTTTTCTTCGCTCCGATTTTAGACAGTTCAGACAGATCAGTTGATGCTCGAAGCAACTGTTACGCCATCGATAATCGGTTGCGATTCAGAAAACATCAATCATTGATCCGAATCCTATGAATCGATTATAAAAATGAATTTGACATATATATGAGTGAAAACCTTATCATGAGCACACACCATATCTGCCGCCAATAAATCATTCTCTATATAAACAATCCATGGAGCGTAATAACGAATGGGAGTCAAAATAAAACCCGAAGACCGGTCATATTATTTCGCTGATCTCAGAATAATCCATCAAAATAGAGTCTACATTAAAATCACTCAGCCTGTTGTCGGTGATTGAACGAAACGTCGCTGGTGAGTAGATTGCAAGAATAAAACCGGGGAAAAAGAAATTTGACTACTCATCCAGAATCATATTTGATTTTTTTGAAAGATTATTATAGATGGAACTGTTTTTTATGTATGTGCCTCTATTCAACTAGAATTATCAAGATAGTTGATATGCTATTTTTTACTATCCGATGTTTTGAATTGTGCCAATACTGATATAACCTTCACTTCACCGTTTCCAAAAGTTGATTAATTGATTGAAACCAAGAAGAGATTGAACTTTAGCGGAACTTTCTGGTCTTTTTTATCTTATAGACACAAAATCCAATAGAGTTCGGATCGATTGCGAATGAATTAATTATGTATACTTTTGAAAAATGATGTTATCCATCATACTCGTACTCGTAAATTAGACATATTTTCCAGAAAATACACTCAGGTCATGAAGATTGAAGAACTGTTTACGGAAATTGATTTTACACATGGCATATTCGCAAATTAGATAAGGAAATGGTAAGAAGCGTCAAGGACAAGTAGTTTTAGATCTCCTTTATTTCTCTTCTCAATGATAGATATCTCAATTGATCGGCGTCCATTTTTAAAAGCGTGCACATTCTGTTTTTCAAAATTACAGAATTATATTTTCAGAAAAATGAACCTTATAAACTGAAACGTGAATAGCAATTTTTTGTTTTTTTAGTACAGAAGACGTCATTCAAGAATTCAGATCAGATGAAAAACGCGATAAAATGGAGCTCTTTTATGTCCACTTATATGAAGCTCCACTGAGTATACATACAAATCGGCATATCATGATATTAAAAAAAAGGAAATCAATTGAGTATTGGAAATAAATGATGAATAGTTAGTGGACCGATGACATATTTTTTACAACAGCCGTCCCCAAAAGATTGTATATTTTTTGATCTCAACATCACTACTTGCGACCATCCAAATTCACTTTTGCGACTTTTCGATGAAGACTGAAGATATCTGGAAAGTTTTTTTTTTATTAAAGCTTGCCTTGTTTAAATTGGTGCTCAAGTGAGTGCCAAATTTAAGGCTATTTTGTAATAATCTTTTCTTTAGAGCACATGTACGATCCCAGAACGGGATCGATCTCATTCAGAAGCGGGTATAAATACAAGCCTGCAAGTTTCAGCGGACCAGAAGTTTCTTCTCTCAAGCTAACACAAGCGAGAGGTGGAGCTCCTTGGTTGGAAAAGGGTTAACAATTAAGTAGGGCCCGCTCAGAATTCAAATATGCTCGTGTTTTTCTACAGTGGTCGTTGTATTGAGGACTTATAGCAGGGTGTAATAATCAACGTGTTTTCGATAACAGGATAACGTGTCCCCAAATCTTCCATGCCATCTCACGGAAATTGGAAGAGGCGCTTACCAATCAATTCTCAGCCAAGTAGAGTTTAATAAGTTTGGGATAAAAGGTGATCTCTCATCGAATTGAAACGACTCAATCCGATTCAAAATCCATTCTGAATTCTATTGTTCTCATTACGACTTACACAAATAATAATTGCAAAATTGCTTTATACCTAGAGAGATAATGACTCTCAACCCAACTAGTGCTCAAGGCAGCCATTCCAGTCTTAATGACAGTTATTTCACAATGACTACTCCACAATACTGCTCGTCGGCGTCATTGGGATTCATCGTGATCCCTACGCTTGACTACCTTAGGCTTTGGCGTTGCAAAATCGACGCGTTAAGGTGGGCGTTTCGCGGTCACGTGTCGGCAATGTAATTTAATGATTTGGCGGGAGCGTCAGGGGTGGATTATTCGATGAAAAATAAACCTGACGTGTCTGACACCACCTCGACGCCGACGGGGAAATTCCATGATTACATATATTTTTTCAGGTACATACACAAAATGTTATTTTGTGGGCAAATCGTACACCCCCCGCTATCACTTGGTTTATTTTGGGATTCTGGGTGTGTATTCTTGTGAATATTATTTTCGGATGCGGATATTTTTTTGTGGTTGCCGTTGAGTTTGTGCTTTTTGTGAACTTTGCAATGTTTTTCTGGATCTTTGAATAAACATTATAGACAATTAATTTTTACGAACATTGGAGTATTTTCCGTTGAGGTAAGTTTTTGAAAGAGTAATCATTAGATAAGTAACATAATATCACTATTTATGAATATGTATTTCATATGGAATGTACGAGCACAATACATAAATATCGCAATTTATCAGTTTACGTGTCCTGGCGATTGTGTTTTGCTCTTTTTCTAAAAAAACTTTTTTCTGTGTAATTTTTGATAAAAATGGCCATCACCGTTCAAAATATACTATAAAATTATATACTTTCTGAAAATTGCACAATTATTGAACAAAAGATAGTCTAGCTATAAAATTTTGAACTAGGCAAAAATAACCAATAATTATTCATATTTTTTTCAAAAATCTGGGTTGCTAAGATATCGTAGAATCCAGTTCAACGCGATGTAATTTCCATGAGACTTTGAACTTGAATAGGGTTCAAAAAAAATTACTCAATCAATTTTTTCAATGTTGCAAAGATTTTTTTTTCACCAACGATACTACACGTGAAAAAACCTAAAACTTTTTTATTTAAAGTTTTTTTCTATCATTTATAATAAAGAGGTCTGTAGTTGGGTGTCAAAATATAATGAATAACCCTGTACCTTCTATGTCCTCGATGGTCATCTTGTTCATTGTCTATTCGATTTACTTAGTTTTACTCAAAAAGAAATTCGTATGATAATTTTTAAACCGTCAATAATTATAGGTATTTTAGTGTTGGGCGTTGGGCCATTATTTGCATGATAAATCGGGGTGACGCGACATATAGCGCAGTCGAAAGTAACAATTTTTCTGTAAAAATAAGCAAACTCATTTAACTCATAATGATTTGTGAAGACATTTGTGAGAGAAAAAAGTGCGACAACTGAATGTTTTTTTATGAAGTTATGATCACGGAGCGAATAGGGGTGGTGCTGGGTGGGGTAAATAAACAACTGTATGATGAAAAATACATAATGCATACAGTAGGACTGAGCAAATGAAGTAAAACAGCCTGAAATTTGTTTGAACTTGAATCCTGCATCAGTTACTTTTTCATGATTTCCTCAAAAATGGGACATTTTTTGCAAAGTCCAAAATTTCAAAACTTACTATCCTTTGTTCAATCATAATTATAATGAAGTTTTCAGGAAGTGCATACATTTTGGCCTAGTTTTGAATATTGCTCTACATTTTTATCAAAAGCTACACAGGAAAAAGTTTTTTCAACCCTTTTTTCAAATGTGACAAAAGGACACTAGACATTTTTTTTTCAAAACAATCGGATTGGTTGAAGTTCTTGATCAAAATTTTAGGCTTTTGCTCATCTTTTGATGTGCCGTTTAGGACATGTTTTAATTCAAGAATATTTGACATTTTGATTTTTGAAAAGTTCCGTTGTAAATCTCCATAGATAAAGCCGCTAGCATATCAGAGAATATACAGGGTGACTTTCGAGTTGATATTTTTTTCAACACAGAATAGAATTCGATAAAATAAGCCGATGTTTCAAATAAACTGAGGTCCGAAAATGTTTAGTTATCGATATACTACAATTTAAATTTGTAAAAAAAGAAGTTTCTTTGTTATAACTTTTCTGTCATCACCGCAGATACTTTCATGACATCTGGAAAACTCCTTCTTCAATAATTATTTTATGTAAAATCACTTTCACAAACAAAAAAATCAGGGAAAAACGAATTTTACATAATAAACATGATCTCAGATTTTATCGATTCTACCTCGGATTCGAGCTCGGATTTTAGCGTGCATCAAAATAGTTTATTTGATTTTCTCAAGCGAAAAAACATCAAATTACATATATATACCTATTCTTTTTTTGCAAACGAACAAAGTAATATCTGACACTGTTTTGAACTGACAATAGCAGCTGAAATTATTTTGAAGAGGATCAAAAAAGATTAAATGTTTATATTCTCCACATATTGTGGCAGCACAAGAAAAATGTTCACGCAGAAACGTGAACATCAGAGCAGAGGTATGTATAACATAATTTCAATGCTTATTGTTATTTTTGGGGTTAGTTTTAATACCAAAACGGTATTCAATCCGAACTGAATTCTACATGAAAACGTAGTGAATATCCCTATTTCTTTTTCAGCAAAAAAAACAAGATAAGTTGTGAGACTGGTTTACCTCAACTGCCTGTAGCACCGGAAATTATTTTGAATAAAGGATCAAAAAACATGAAATGTTTATGTAGATCCCCCATATATTCTGGCAGCACAAGAAAAATGTTCACAGAAACGAAAACATCAGAGCAGAGGTATGTATATCATATAATTTTCCTATCATTTAATCCCTATTTCTTTGTCAGCAAAAAATCAAGATTTGTTGTGACAGTGTTGGAATATGTATTTATATTTGAAACAAATATATTTCTTATTATTTACAAAACCATGGAATAAAGTTAATGGTTCACATACAGACAATAGTGATAATCATAAAAACGTCTAATCACATAACACCTCGTGTAATGAGCAAACTCTCTGATTTGTCAAAGTATTTCAAAGGCGATATTGTAAAATCTAATTAATTTTTATTGTTCATGGCACACTTTGCGATCAATAAGAAGACTTCAAAATTTTTGTGTGACAGGTTTCGACGCCATTTCCTCACAAACCGTCGAAGATAAGTATATGTTAGGATTAAAATATACATAGAATATTGGGTAGAATAGAAATGTCCAATGATACAAATAGGTACAAGGGCATTTCATTTAAAAAAATATAAGTTAGGTTATTATCTCGAAAAAATGGCAGTTTTTTGATTTATTTTTCAAACAGAAAGCAACTTACGAGATAACCATACAATATGGTATTTGTTCCGTTTCGATACATTCAAAAACAGACAAGTTATAGCTTATTAAATGTTATCAAAGATAATGAAACACCCTGTACCTACCTATATTATTTTTCTATGGCCGTCTCATAAAACGGCTCACTCAAATACATTTTCTACTATTATAGGTAATTTCATCACAGCCCACAAAAAAAATATCATTTCTCTTGGGCGCCCATTCATCTGTCTCGAGAATCAGGTCCCAAGCAAACCCATGTTTTGTACTGTAAATACAAAACGTCCAATACAAACATAGGTAATATAGGAATCTATGAATACGAATTTCTGAAACCCCCAAATCGATAATGTTCAAATTACAGTTCTCTCTACATCATCACTCGCCGCATCTATGAGTGAAAAGCTGAACCACAGAAAAATGCCAAATCGTGGTTCCTACCTGACCTACCCACAGATGATTCCTTCCCATCTCTGTTATCCTATGCAATATGCCCCATCTTTTTTCTTTGTCTACTATAAACCTTGGAAAAATCCCAAAATATTTCACAAAAAGTTTCCCCATCCAAGAACGGATTGTTTGTTGATTAAAATCGCAATGTTATATTGATAAGCAAATCCATGTGCCTCGAATAACTTATTTTGGTGATGAAAAATGAAGAAATAGCCGAGAAAACAGCGATTGATGTGACCGTTTCGATACATCCAAAAATAGGTCATTTTTGATTGCCCAGAAAACTCTTCAAATTGAATCTAGCTAATTCATGTTACTTCATTGGAATAGTACATCATTGTACATCATGTACATAACATGATCGCGTCTCAAAGTTGTGTTGTTCTCCCGAATTAAAACATTTAGTGGGTCCATGTCGGGTATAGGAGAATAACATTGCGATACGCCCACCTTAAGGTTAGTTTTTCAGACGGCTCTAACATGTATAGTACCGGACAAAAGTAGAGAAATAGCTTAAAATATGATGAAACTACTGCATCAGTTATTGAATAAGTGATTGTGCATTTGAGAACTTTTGGGGTCAGTTTACGTGTCCTGGCGATTTTTTTCAAAAAATTGTCTGGTTATTTTTTTTCACGTCCAGAAAAAAGCTACTTTTTTTACTTTTTTCCTGTGTAAGTTTTGATAAAAATGAGTGGCAACATTTGAGAGAGCGTCAGAAATCATGAACTTCTTGAAAATTTCACAATAATTGAACAAAGGATAGTCTATATAGACATAAAATCTTGAACTTGGCAAAAATGTCTCATTTTTGAAGAAATCCCGAAAAATGAGGAGTGAAAATACGACTTATTCCATATGAATGAAAATTGTACATTTCAATAAGTGAAATCCAAATTTTAAATAGTGCCGGATAAAATTGGGTCACCAAGTAAACATTATTAAAAAAAAAGATCCTCTTAGACTTCTTTTATACAAGGTGGTGAAAAAGGATCTGTTATAACTGTCCCCCCTTTGTCACAATAATGTTTCCAGGTTTTTTTTTTATAATATGCTAATTTGTTATTGTTTGCGATTTTTTTGTCTATAAAATATCGTCGTTTTTTCGAGATAATCACACACAAGACTTTTTTATCAGATGTCTTTTTGAAGATTCAATAAATTCTCAGCAATATTCTAGGGTTGCAGAGTGTGCCAGAGAATGTTGATCATTAGAAAAGTACCTTCACGTTATTTTTGGAGGTTTCCTTGAAAAGTATTATGTCGAAGAGACTGAATCAAATCCCAAATAGCCTTAACGTGATGTTCAATGTGATTTCCCAAGCTGATTTGGAGGTTTTTGTTGAACTTTCAGCTTTTGAAAAGTCAGGTCATGATCTGTCAAACCGGTCCAAATTTCTTTTTTTACAAAATATGGTCAAAATCTTGGGTTTGAAAAAAGTTTAAACAGTTTTCACAAATTTCCAGAATGGCCAGTATGCCTATGTTGAAATTCGTGACTCGTTGCCAGGCTAGTAGGCTAGCTATACATGATACATCAAGGCGGCGACGCTGCCGGCGTCGACATGATCATGATGATATGAGCAGTCTCGTCGAAATATTACAAAATACCCTGTGGTAGCGGTTTGCTGCACGATTTCGTACGACGTTAAAAGAGCTGATAAAAAATATATATAAACACATTCCTTACCTGATCGCAACCAGCCGACTTGACAATCACTACTTGGAAGTACCTTCAGGTTGAAACACAGTGAGAAACCCTTTTTGAAAATAGAACAATCATAATGCAATAGTTGCCATGGCGGGATTTTGTTATACTTCGACTAGACTGCTTATATAACATACTTTACTTTTTAGCACGTTTATTCATCACCTTAAAAGTAGGTAACGTCAAAACAACGGGTCGGCAAGTACTGCCGCCCAACAACCAGTTCGATCGCTTCAGTAGTGCGACCTTGAAATATTTGTTATAAATACCCAACTGAAAAACCATAACTACTAATATACAGAGCGTATATAGAACACCTTCCCCAATAAACCTAAAACAACCTCGATAAACAATTTCTTAATACTTGACAAACATTAACGAAAAAATAACAATGGCACTTAACATTAATGAGTTGCTTTGAACCGATCCGGCCCATTAAGTTGACTACGTCTTCTTAACACTCGCGCACTAATATTTTCGGAACCATCACTTTCAGTACTGTCGTCCGGATTTTGTGATACCCTAGCCGAAGATTGATCAACATAGTTTGGGGAAGGCTCCAAAGAAAGAGTGGATCGTGGAGTGATAGTTAAATTGTTATCTTGGATATTAAAATTACCATAATGTTTTTTTAACTGACTCAAATGTCTTTTCCACATCAATCCATGACCCACTTCAACCGTGTAAGTCCTAGAGCCAAGAACATCTCGAATTACACCCTGACACCACTTGTGATTTCTAGTTCGAAAGTCACGAACCCAAACCTTTTCTCCTATTACAAAAGATATATCGTTTCTTCTCTGATGACTTATTTCTATTTTTCTTTGATGAGTTTTTACTACATGTTCAACCGACGGTAACAAGAGATCAAATCTTGTGCGCAGCGCACGATTTAAAAGCAACTTAGAAGGAGTTTCACTCGTAGTGGTGTGAGGAGTATTACGATACTGGAAAAGAAAACTATCCAGAATCAGTTGAACGTCCGTCACTCCATCTTTAAAAGCCTTAAGCAAAGCCCTTTTCATAATTTTAACACCCGATTCGGCTAATCCATTTGTTTCAGGGTGATAGGGTGCTCCGGTCTTGTGAATAATACCCAGATTTTTAAGAAAGTCCTGGAATTCTTCAGACGTGAAAGTCTTTGCGTTATCAGTGCATAACTCCCGAGGTAAGCCGAAACGCGAAAATATGCTTCTAAATAATTTAATTGCACATTGAGCAGAAAAATTATTAACAACAAAGCATTCAATCCACTTCGAGGTGGCATCTTCTATAACCAAAAAATAATTATTCAGACAAGGACCAAAAAAATCAGCGTGCAATCTTGTCCAAACTTGTTGAGGATATTCCCATAGTTTTAAAGATGGCTTGGGGGCGTTACTGGAAAAGGTTGCGCAAGTTTTGCAAATTCGAGAAATGTTTTCTATTGACTCGTCCATCTTGGGCCACCATACATAAGATCGCGCTTAACCCTTCATTTTGACGATACCAGCATGAGTCAAATGAAGTTCACTTAAGATGCTATTTTGAAAAACTGGAGGAATAATTAGACGGTATCCCCACAATAAACAGCCTTGTTCCAAAGAAATTTCGTTTTTCCTAATAAAATATGGCCTAAATTCTGATGAAGGGCAATTTTGTGGCCAACCATTACGCACATAAAACATTATTTTACTTAAAATCGGGTCATGTGCCGTTTTTTCTTTAATTTGTAAAAAATTTACCGGAAATTCTGAATTTTTCAAGTAATTCAAATAAGAAACTTCATCATGTTTTCCTTCAGTGAACAAAAGTGAGTTACTTGCAACCAGAAACATATTTTCCACATTGCCCCCTAATCTTGATAAAAAATCCGCATAATTTTGTTTTGTGTTGACATACTTCATTTCGTAATTGAAAGAAGAGAGAATATACGCCCACCTTTGAAGGCGATTGGCTGCAAACACTGGCAAACCCTTTTTTGGCCCAAATATTGCCAAAAGTGGCTTATGATCCGTACACAGGATAAATTTGCTTCCATACAAATATTGAAAGAATCTCTTGACTCCAAAAATTATAGCCAAGGCTTCTTTTTCAATCTGGGAATAAGAACACTCACTCTTATTTAATAACCTAGAAGCGAACGCAATAGGTTTTTCAGCACCATCCGAATATACATGACTAATAATTGCACCAAGACCCACGGACGATGCGTCCACCAATAATTTAATTGGCAATTTAGGGTCAAAATGAGCAAGAACTAATGGAGATGTCAGTATTTTTTTAATTTCTGAAAAACCCTTGTCACAGTCTTGGTTCCAGTCCCACTCTATATCCTTCCTTAATAAATTATACAAAGGATACAAAATCGTGGAAGCATTGGGTAGAAATTTACAATAATAGTTAACTCCTCCCAAAAACGATTTGAGTTCCGTGACATTGGAAGGAATTTTAGTTTTAACTATAGCCTCAACCCTCTCTTCAGTCTTGTGGAGCCCAAATTTATCAATTTTATGACCCATATATATTAGGGAATCCTGTAGGAAACTACACTTATCTTTTCTTACCTTAAGACCACAATCGCTTAACTTCTGCAACACCAATTCCAATCTATCTAAATGTTCTTGATCGTTTCTACCGGTTATCAAAATATCATCCAAGAACGATATCACCCCTGGTATACTGTTAAATAATTGTTCCATTATGACCTGAAAAATGGACGGAGCACAATGGATGCCGAAGGGTAATCTTTGGTAAGAGAATAATCCCTTATGAGTTGAAATAGTGACCAGCTCCTTAGACTTGTCATCTAATAATATTTGTTGATAGGCTTCAGACAGATCAATTTTTGAAAATTTATCACCACCTTCTAGTTTACTAAAAAGATATTCGATGCGAGGTAGTGGAAACTGTTGAAACTGTAGCTGTGGGTTAAGTGTCACCTTAAAATCGCCGCAAATTCTTAAACCACCATTTTTTTTTAGAATAGGTACGATGGGAGTACCCCAGTCAGAAAATTCCGTCGGAACTAACACCTCATTCTTAACCAGACGATCTAGCTCTTTTTCTATTTTAGGTTTAAGTGCAATTGGAATGGGGCGTGGCTTAAAGAATCGTGGCGTGGCATCGTCTTTTAATTTCAAGGAGATTTTAAATTTATTAAAAGTGCCCAATTGGCCGTCGAAAATTTGTTCAAAACTCTTAAATATGTCCTGTAACCTGGCTCTAGCATTTACGTACAATAATTTACCTGTTGCGTTACAATCTAACTTACATAAACCCATATTCAACATTCTAAGGCCATTTCTCCCAATTAGTGGAGGGCCTCCATTTTCGATAACATAAGTTTTTAACATATAATTTTGAGATTCGAAATTTATGTTTAGATTTAAAAATCCTAAAGGCTTAAAAGAGACGCCAATATAATCTCTAAGAGATAAATCATTCTTGTTTAAAACAATATTTTTAAAATATTTATCATACATTTTTTTAGATACAGCCGCATGAGCAAATCCTGAATCAACTTCGAAATTAAACGGTATATTATTGATGAATAATTTAATAACAATAGGCATTTCATTTTGTTCATCATTACTATGAAACAAACTAATTTGAGTTAAATTGTTCATGAAAGGCTCCTTTAAGTTAAAGCAGGATTGTTCACTCTCATCAGAGTCATCGACAAGATGTTCTTGTAAGAAATTTTGATCCATTCTCCGTTTACACATTGGCGCAAGGTGGCCTTTCACGCCACATTTATGGCAAAAACAATATTTTTAAGCACAATCGCTAGTCTTATGGTTTACCCGACCACAAACGTTACACTTGCTTTTTGTATACCGCTGCTGTTGATTGTATGTACTTCTCGACTTCAACTTACCCCTACCAGCAGGACCAGGCTTTTGAAAATGAAAGTCGACGGGTTCACTTTTAACCTCCAGGTCTGGTTCATTCGATGCTCTCTGCGCATGTTCCAACACCGACGATTCCTTAGCTAATGCTATTTTTAACACTGACTGGAATGTAACTTTTGAAGCACTAGCATCTTCTTCAAACAATCGATCCATCAAACGCACATCACTCACACCGACCGTTAAAATGTCCCGCATTAGATTATCCAGCGAAATAGAACCATTGAATCCACAGTTACTGGCTAGGCTCTTGATACGAGCTGCCCAATCACACACTTTTTCATTTGGCATTTTTTTTGCGGTGTAAAACTTAATCCTTTCAGCGAAATAAGACTTAACTGGCGAAAAATGCTTACTTAGTAACTGATCCAGTTCACTAAACTTGTGTTCTGCTGGTGTTTTTGGTACACAGAGGTTCCTCAATAATACGTAACACTCCTCGTTAAGCGTGTTTAAGAGAATTGCTCGCTTACGGTCTTCATCGGCGATGCCATTAGCCAAAAAAAATTGTTCTAAACGTTCGGAAAACACTGCATAATTTGATACATTTGGATCGAAAATATTTACTGCCCCGAGTAAATTTGTTATACTCGCGGTTGCCATCGTGGGTTTTTAAATCCTTCGTCGCCACTGTTAAGTATGCACTTAATTTGAATGAAACATACTTTACTTTTTAGCACGTTTATTCATCACCTTAAAAGTAGGTAACGTCAAAACAACGGGTCGGCAAGTACTGCCGCCCAACAACCAGTTCGATCGCTTCAGTAGTGCGACCTTGAAATATTTGTTATAAATACCCAACTGAAAAACCATAACTACTAATATACAGAGCGTATATAGAACAATAATCAACCTTCCTACAGGTAAGTCGATTGATCAATTTATTATATTTCGCAGTCCCGTCTCATATTACAAACACCCTGTAGATGTTTAAAGAACATTGTGGGTCAACCTGCACCTAAATCACTAGTGAGATTTAAATTCAAGTAATAAGGCACAAATACCCAATTCTTTCTTTATTTTTTACATAAGGAAACAATCTTTTTAAACAAATGATCCCATGAAACCTCTATACATGTTCAGTACACTAATTAATAACTACTCCTGCACCTTCAAACACTCCTCTAGCAAAGGTGTCAGGTAAAGATTCAATAATTGCCCTTTTGTGAAAAGAACAAAATACATTAGATCTATCGGACCAACCCGCTGCCTTCCTAATGACTTCAATATTGACTCCGGCCCTATCCGCGGACGATACAGCTGGCATGCTTTATACTAGAACCTGGATATAAGTCTGTATTCATTCCACTACGTTTTAATACGGATATAATCCAACGGCTTATCGTCTGCGAAGATGCAGCCCGAAAGGGCTTTCTAGTTGTTAGGATGAGTGTATCTAAACCAGCTGGCCGAGAAGCTCTCGTCTTTTCTATCTATAAATCTATTGTAGATGCAAGACATCCTTATGTCTTATTCAAAAAATACGGAATATACAGAACTGATGTTTTAATTTTTTTCTCAATGAATATCTCCAAATATTCTTCCCGTTTGACAATGTTAGTGATATTTATCTATGAGACTGTCTGCATTCTGTGAGCAGTCGTTTACGCTTACAATGTTACCAATTTAGAAGTCAGATCTTCCAGAGATAATGAATCTAGAGGATAAAGGTTTTTCAAATACTTTATTACCGGGTACGGGTCCCATGTACTCGAATATCTAGCTTTTGTAGACCTAATATTCCTAAGCCTCTTTAAAAACCTACTTACAATTTTTTCATCATTTGTTGACATTTGTAACACCAAGGCCAAGGCCGACTTATAAGAATTAACCACTGAAAATGAGCAACCTCTTTCAAAGGTTCATTATAGAAAGCAAATAATATTTTCTGATACATTACCATAAGGATTGATATTTTCAAACAAACAAAATGTCCACCAGGCCCTATTGGCAGAATCCTATTGCTTGAGAGACTTTTGACTTATTGAAGCTAAAATGCCTGTTATTTCTTCTTCCGAAAATGACTTTTTTATGTACGCCTTCCTGATATGATCCCTGCTATCAGGGTAAGAGATTCCAATAGAGGATGGGGTTGCCTGCAAGGTGAAAATAATAGATTCTTATCCGGCCCCATAGAATAAACCTCGGAAGTCAGCATTTGCTGAAAAGCTGGGTACCAGGTCACTTTGGTATAACCAAAATTCCTCGTGCATTATCATCCTTCACTTTTTTCAACACCTTTGATATTAGAGGAAATGGTGAAAATGCATAAAAGGATAGGTTTTTGCAAAAAAAGGTAAACGCATCAACCAAAATTGAGAATGAATCATGTTTCCACGACACAAACTGCTGACATTTCGTGTTATCTTTAGATGCAAACAAGTCTATAGTGGGATGATAAAACAACGTACCTACTAACTCTATCAAAATATTCTTGGGATATCCCATATTCAGTTTCAGTGTACCCTCGTCTAGATTCTTGATCAGCTATAACAATTTCCTTCTTGATAATAAACGACGCAAAAACATATATCTTTACCCTCACAGTGATCCCATAGCTTTTTTGTAATTCTGTTCAGAATAATATATTTTACACCTCCCATTTTTTTTTTCATGGGATCCGGCCCAAGGGTGGAGAATCTGAAACCAGACACCCTATGATCCGAGACCATAGGGTAGTGTGGGGTTCGCCCACTAAACTCCACCCACGCATTAGATAATTCCTTTAGTGTTCCAATCTTCTTACAGTTTATTGACTCTTTGGTACCGGGTTACCTTCCGAAGGCATCTCTATCATGGGTAGAAGCGCCAAAAACCGGTCCTACCCATGTGTCGCATTCAAAGGCTACAAAATAAAAAGAAAAAGAAAATAAAATACGAGCAAGCTGGAAGCCTCTACCAGCAGTGAATCGCGTACGAGATGGATTTGGTCCTCACTTATATTTAGCGCCTTGGTGCGTTTTTGTCGCTGAATGGGACTAACATACCCAAATCTTGTGCAAATAATTTATTATAACAGCGGTTGTTCTTCAATACATCAATTCACGCCCCCTTTATCTTGAAACACCTCTCTTTGGGCAAAGACATCTCCATATTTATTGTGTCAAAATTAAACTCTAAATATTTACATACACGAGAAAGATATAACATCCTTTTTTCATAGTTTGTTATAAACCCCAAATAGTCTTACATCTGCAAGACCCGGGCCACATTTTTTTGATATTCTGTCTGGCGATTACTAATAAATCATCCAAGTAAATTATAATTATAATTCCTTCCGATCTAAATTTTGAAATAACAGGTTTAAATATTTTAGTAAAAATGAAAGGCGCTGTGCATAGACCCATTGGCATGTAATCAAACTCATAAAGAGCTTTTTTATATTCAAACTCAAAAACTTCCTTGAATTATCTTCTATATTTATCATATAATAAGCATCTCTCAAATCAATTTTAACCATTAAATAGTTTCGGAACAGTAATTTTTTTACACTTCTATAATCCTCTAACTTAAAATGAGGAGTTATAAATTTATTAAACTTCTTTAGGTTGAGAATAAATCGCATAGATTCATCACTCTTCTATACCAAAAAATAATGAGATAAAAACTCATTTTTCCTATGTATACATTTTGAGATAACTCCCTTGCGAAAAAATTCATTTATCTCGTTACGCATCTGAATTTCGTATTTTTCATCTACTTTAAATTTCGGGGTATGCTTTTGACATTGAATGTTATTAAACCGAATCTTGACTCCTCCAATCCAATTAATAATAATCTGGTTAGAAGTTATTGAACTCCAATTGCTAACAAATTTAGCCAGCCTACCAGCGAAACATACCTCCATATCTACTTGGGGTCCCGATGGTGCTTTCTCCTCGACTGCACTGCGCCCCGGCTCTTTGTCCCCTCCTCCTTTCTCCTCTTCTTGAAGGACTTCCAGTTTAAATAATTCGACTTGAATTGACATGTAGAGGCTTGATTCTTGTTTCCATAGCTTGTACTAGGCTGCTGACCACTTATGCGAGGAGAACTTCTAAATGCAGGTTTCTTGATCTGGATTCCAAACTTCTGTACTTCTTGTGAGTTTTTGATTGACTGGAAGAAATGGTATGGTGCATGTCTGTGATTGACTTCGTCGAATCTATAATTTTTTGCAACAACTCCTTCGTTGCGTCTCCCTGAGCTATTAAGTGATCAATTGGAACAACAGCAGCACTCACACTAGCCCTGATTTGTTCCTGAATATGACAGAAAAAATATCCTGTCTAATCAAGAAGTCCGGCAACCCGACTGCTATCTCCTCATTAAGCTTCGGTGGACGTAACGCTAAACAATTTTCGACGGTCGGGTACTTTTCCATGAGCTCCTTTCTCAAGTCCTTATTTATAACATTCTTCAAAATTGAAGTCCAGTGAGCTGCAGTCTCGTTATTAATAGCTGGAGCCGTTTTCTCCAACAACAACGGGTCTTTCCCAAGCATCTCTCTGATATTGATCATTTTATCACTTCTTGGCCCGTCATTTCGTTCATCTTGATTGACCAACTGAACCTCCATTAAATCCTGATCTGAATCCGATTGAGTAGACGAACCTAATAGAGAAAAAAAAAATGTGATATTTCCCCGATAAACACGATTTCTCAATGTTCATCCACACAACAACAACAACAAAAAATGTTGCATAGCCTCTTAAAATCAAAATTAAACCCGATAATTATTATCCAATCAGGCATTGAAATTGAAAACAAACACACAAAAACATCATCACAATAAGTGAGTAAGGCTAAATCGTCAAAAAACTTTCCCAATAAGTGGATGAGTGATGCCCCCAAGGCGTGGCCAGTTTGCACACAATAAGTGGCTATTTTTTGCACACAATAAGTGGCTATTTATTCCACTCAACAAAGAGGCTGGCACTCGTACCCAATAAGAGTACTAGTCACATGCCTGGGACAATGAAACGTCCACTCCCCATCATTAATTCACATTTAAACTGGTCTTTATTCATTCAATGTTGTATATCAACATAGTTTCTTTCGACAACGTGATAACAAGACTAAAAAAAATCAAAATACTATCTACTTACTTGAACTACTGTCATCCAGTCTTTCTAAAATTGCACTTAGCATTTTCTTCACTTTCCTGGCTTTTCTGTGTTTCTTATGTTTTTTCATTTTGATTCTAAATATTTCTCACCAAACAACTCAATACGTTTGTACCGCTTCGTACGACAAACAACAGTGATTGTCAAGTCGGCTGGTTGCGCACAGGTAAGGAATGTGTTTATTTTTTTTTATCAGCTCTTTTGACGTCCTACTGAATCGTGCAGCAAACCGCTACTACTGGGTGTTTTGTGATATGAGACAAGACTGCGAAATATAATTCATACGAGCGTCTCGACTAGCAGTAGTTATGATTCAAATGACAGGCAACCAATCACGTGGACGTATTATTCAATAATAATTTTGGACGTTCTGCTATTGGTTGTAGTTTGAGCGAATAATTTGAATTGGCAGAACCACATATTTTGATATTCTGAGGACAATTCTGATAATACGTTTACAGGGTGACAATTTGAAAACGAAGATCTGCATAAAACGTTCAAAATAGTTTCTATAAAACGAAAGGAAAACAAAAAAAAGCGTATAATCTCACCCTTATCTGCAACCCCTTAGACAGGGTGAGATGCATTCCATCAATCTTGAATTGAAAGGGGGGTCGAGTTATACCTTATTTCACCGTGTATCTCGAAAACAAAGCATTGTTATTCAAAAATTCTGATTGAGAAATTTTCTTATTCTCTTGCATTCTATACAGTACTAGAAGGAGAACCCCAACTTGAAATACACCCTTGAGAATATTCACCTTAAGTCGAGGATAATACTCATAAATCGGTTATATTTGGCTCTTGAAAAAAAAATCATAGTTACCTTTCAATTTCCAAAAAGAGTAGCCAATCGATTATCATAAAAATATACACGATGTCCCATCTAAAAAAAATATATTTTTTTTTTGAAAATCGAAAACGCGATGTTCAATTTTTCTTACCAATACAACGTTAATCAGCGGAAAAAATACTACCAGTTTCCTCATTCAAACGATCTTGTATCTTCAATAATAAATAACTTAGCAATAGTACAGACTCAAGTTTAAACAGCCTGCATATTTTAATAATAGTTGTTATAATATACATGTAGATCCATATATTATATCGTCATAATCACCATTATTATCATGCAATTGTGAAGCATGCATTTTTGTGGTAACGCCAGTGGCGAGGCGTATGAGTCGACAAGTTAGACATTGTCTACCCAAAAGTATCACTAGTTATTTGCCATTCATTTATTTCTTAAAATGTCTTCAATCAATATCAAAATATTTAATTAAAAATCGAAATATATGCACTATAAAACGTACATCGTACATAATAATTATCTATTATTAGTGTAAACTGCAATTTGTTCCAGACAATCAGAAAACGCCTCATACTCGCAACAAAATGATTTCGGCGCACGGCGTAAAGCCCACGATTTTCGCGCGCGGGAAAGACATTTCAGGTTTTGTCTTTTGCAGTCGGTCAGCGATTCAATTGAGCTGATGCGTGGTACATTTCAAGGGTAAGTTTGATTTGGTAGACCATATTGATAGTCAAGTCGATGAAAAATTGTTGTGCGTTGCGTTGAGTTTCATTTGTTGTGTGGTGTTCACTCACTTGAGTTTACAATTAACAATATATTGAATAGTGCTGTGCCGATTTTTTTGAATAATAATTATTATTGAAACATGATGGATATTGAAGATCCTATCAAATACATCAGGGAACGTCCATTTTCCTCTCTCTTTATCTCTGGAAGAAAAATTGAATTTAAAAAGTTGTTGGAAGAGACCCAATTTGGGTATTTCGCAAAAATACGGAAAAGCCACCCGCAGATTCCAAAAAAGTTGGTACGAGTTCTTCAGCTGGTTGACTGGGAGTCCCAACACCAATGCGTTGTATTGCTTTCCCTTTGGAGGAGAAGAATCCTGGGCAAAAGATGGGATCAATGATATAAAAAACTTCGTTCAAAAAGCTAACAAGCATGCCTCTTTGCATGGAAAAACATATTTCATTTTGTTCCTGCATTATTATATCATTACCAAATATCATCTTTTATTTTGTTTAGGTACAGTATTATTTTATCGTTTGATAATTAACATTTTTTGAAATTTGCCACGATTTTGATTAATATTGTCTATACCCTAAACAAAAATCACGCTTTGCCACTAGGTAACGCATGTTACCTAGTTTCCCAGAATGGCGTGATTATCAGCCCATTATGATAATCAATGATCATTATTACTTTTAGCATCATAATTGATGTGCAATTTGATTACGGTAACGCGTGTTACTCTTTTATTGATATTCACCACTATTATTAATATGCAATTCCATTGCATGCATGGTTGTGGTAACACACGCTACCTAGTTTGCCAGAATCGCCAGATCCGGCTTTTGTTTGGTGAATGTGTATCAACCCATTTTCCATCACTATTATCAATATCATAATTCCTAAGCAATTTTATTCGGTAACGTGTGTTACTTAGTTCGCCAGAATCGCATGATACAGCTTTTGTTTTGTTAATGTGTATCAACCCTTTATGCCATTATCATTGTTTTTTTTGCGGTGAATAATTCCCGATTCATCCCATTATTTAAAAACAAGAAACTGTCAGCTAATTTTAATAAATTGTGGTTAACATTATTATTCAGTAGGTAAATACTCGAATGGATGCTTGAAAATGTCCCTATAACGGCTGTTTTCTTTTGATCGTCACGCAGTCTTTTTCTTTTGGACATTTCTAGTTTTCACCACACAATAAGTGTTATCACTTCAAACGCACCAGTGTCAAAGTTTCTTTTGTACCTTGAACAATATCATACAGTCACAATCGCAAGTTATGCAAAAAACTATTTTCCCGGTCCGTGTCGATCAGCACGGAGAGACGGAATGAATCAACAAGGCATGGGTCGAGCGCATATCAGGTAAAGCGGATTGGTAGCAACGTTTTTTGGTTGTTTACTCTAAACAACTCGTGTCAAAAAGTCAAACTATCAGAAACCATTGTGACTCTATTGAAAACAGCGAAGGTGAATGTTCAATACAGCAAAAACAACGGATCGATTGGACCCATTTAAGCACCACCCAACACAATACAACAATGCTGAAAATTAACAAATACACCTGTCTTCTTCCGACTACCTCAAGTCATGGTCTGGGGACTACAGAAGACCTCACGAACATGCCTGAAATCAGAAAGAGGGCACACAAAAGCCAAAAAAAAAACATTTGGGCTAATTTTGAAAAAAGGAAAATGGAGTTTTGGATAGAATCAAGAAGAAAAATCACGCACGACAGGATAAAATGGGTGATAGAAAGTTTCAAACCATTTGAATCTGCCGGATCAGAAGAAATCATACCGACCATGCTTCAACAGACCTGGTACCAAGCTTGTGTTTAATTCTGAGGACTAGTTTAACTCTTAATCACAATTTTTCGATTTCTTCTCCAGGGTGAAGTTTCATAATACAAGTGATTGGTTTCTCGGAAGAAATGAAAGTCCAATTCTTCACAAATGTATAATCAAATTAGTGCACTCGACGCGTTTCGGTCAATAAACCATTATCAAGAGTGACTTAAAATTGTCTGAAAGAGTGTCAAGTCAGAAAGTCAGGAAAGACCATAATAAAGTGAATCGTACTTACATAACTATTCAAATTGAAAGATTAAGACAAACTTGGACATGATGGCTAACAAACAATCTGGAACAAGTAAACAATCTAAAATCCTTACTTCAACTAACAAATAAAATCACTTACATTATCAAGCACAAATGGAAAATGAAAATGAACACATAGTGAGGACACTCGAAAAGAAAAAACCAAAACAAACACCCAACGATACCTAAGGCGACTGAATTGCCTGCAACAATTCGAGCGGTTCGCTTCAATCCCACTATTTAAACAAATTTATCACGCATGCTGCTTCGATAAAATGATTTTTGACTGGATCGTTTAGGGTAATGTCTTTTGTATTCAGAGTACACTGCGCTATCTCTAAGTTTTCCAATACGTCCAGCTTCTTACCATTGGAAATATGATGGTGGTGATGTTCATACCAAAACCAAGGAGAAGATCCTCGATCTTTTTGGCGAATCTGCTTGACATCTTCTTTTATTTCTGAAAACACAGAAAAAACTTATTTAGCATCACATACGAGAAGGGGTTATGGATACTAGACTTCCAAAACTAATTCGCCTACCAAGCAGGTGGGTCATGAAAGACGCAATCCAAGAGGTAACCTAAAAGACCGAACAATCTTTGGACAGTCAAGAGGTGGCACTCCGGCCGTTTCTGGATATTGAAGGTGCATTCGACCGACAACAAGTCGTCTCAATCTATACGACTCGAATGTATCCATAAGAGATCAAAACATAAAACCCTTGGTTGGCGAATGGATCCAAAAGATGCTGACTTATGGACAAATCAGAACTACCCCTCAACAACACAACGGTTGATGCCAAAGTTGTAACGAAGTTACTAATTTTATTTAAATTGTAACATACCAACACTTGTTTATTTGGTAATTTCTGACAGCGCATCTTTTAATATCAACCGTTAAATTCTTTATTTTGGCCCCGGGTGAATGTCAATTATTAATTATTTATAAACAAAACCGCTCGAACAAAATTCACTCCAGTCTGTAAACATCGCATCACGTACCGATACGGCTCCCTACCTTTCTACGGGTGGGGATACTCGTACAACGCTATACATAGCATCGAAGCCGGGCTTCGGCAGGAGTACGACTGCAGCAAGCGAACCGAGCAGCTGACCTTCCAATACACGAACCCGCTGCCGTTAAACCGTAGAGTAAGTAACGTACAAGGTAACAACCGTGTATCGTTTCCTACCTTTTTCCCGTGTAACCATCCCCGTAGACCGGAGTAATTTTGGTATTTTTCTGTAGGCTGGAGAAAATTCAGCATCCCCGTAAACCGGAGTGATTTCGGTATTTTCCTTTAGGCTGGAGGAAATTCAGCATCCCCGTAGACCGGAGAATTTTGGTATTTTCCTGTAGGCTGGGGGAAATTCAGCATCCCCGTAGACCGGAGTACTTTCGGTTCATTCCTGTAGTAAACGGGGTAGTTCTCTTAATTTTATAAACCGCTTGTTGCCTTGTTCGGTCGAAACTGAATTACCGTACTGCTTGAATTTTAAAACGCATTTTCACCTTCATTCGTTGCACGCTTTCAACACTAACCGTTTACTTTTTTGCGCTGCATTGAGTAACCGACCGATGTTTCATTGCTCACACATTCATTACCTTTCTTCAAGCTTTCAAACATAAGCGCGTCGTTAGAAATAGAGGTGTTAGGTATAGTAGGAAATTTCGGTTTAGGGATAATCCTAGTAAGGGAAACTATTTACTTTTCTTAACCGTGTAATTCTTATGATAGATATTCTGACTGAGACTCTATTAATAAACTGTTGAAAGGGGTGATCGACTTCCATTTACCTACTGGGACTTTCTCCACTAAATAAAGGTTAACCGATAGGCACCGAGGTTCCCTTTTTCCTGGAGTATCAAAAAAAGGGTGGCGCTCGAGACATTATAGCTTGCACCACGTCGCCAGATTGGGGTTGATCAAAAGAGTTCAATAAAAGCAAGCTCAAAACTTTCACCAAAAATAAAACAACCCCCCTCACAAAGTGTGTGGGGGTACGCCACATGGAGGTGTTTTTTTACCCCTTTTGTGGGATGTAGTGTCGGAGAGTCCACTGCACAGTTAGAAAATGATGTGATAAACGCGATAGGATATGCGGATGATATCGTACAGAGACAGTAACGCTGCTCTCACAAAAAGGTAAAGGGCGCCAAATATTCTTTGAACACTGGTGTAATATGGAGAGAGTTGATCCTGCGAGAACCACTCAAGTTGCTTCCACTCGTAGAAGAAAACTAGAGCACGAGTGGAATCCTTATTTCTACAGGGAAATCTTGCTTCTGATGCATGAGATCAAATTTCTAGGAGTTACACCTGGTAAAGAACTCGTATTTCGGAAGCATATACAGAACATAACAAACAAAACTTCAAAAACCATTATGACCTGCAAAAGAATATTTGGTTGGTCTTGGGAACTATCACCAGCCATGATGCACTGGGTGTACTCACAGACCCATGAGTAACTATGCAGCACTAATTTGGTGGCAAGCAACGAAAACAAGGACTGTAAACAGACGTTTCTATCAATTCTCAATACCTACTCAATCAAAGTGGGCGTGGAAAATGGACAACGATTGAAATTTAAAATATCGTATCAATGATCTGAACACTGATCTATAAACAGGGGTTAAAAAGGTGACTTGTTCTCCATTGATGTCATTAATCAATGCTTGTTCTCCGAAATGATCGCATAGAGAACTTTCATCAACTCAGGGATGCTGTTGTAGAATAGAATCAGCTGGATCAACATTTCATATCTAACCTAATAAACAGCATGCCAAACAGATTTCGGGAGGTTATTCGTAAACGAAGAGGATAACCTACCAAATATTGATTCGTTTTCAAGGTTGTTAATTAAAATTATTCGTGAATTAGTTTTTGTTCGTTTTTTCATTTTTTCTTAATAACGTGAATAAACTTCTTTTATTTTGGGAATAAACACTGACTTTTTATCAAAAATATGTTACCAACATTTATTTTCTCCTTAATGTTTATTTAAAAACTCCAAACAATTTTTAAACCATTTTTGCGGAGTGGATCAATTCAATTGTTGATTTATGAGCCCTAATGAAAACTTGTCAGTTATCCGCTTCATCAATGTCTTTTCGGAGGTTGGTTTGGTTTGACTCATTTATTTCATTAGAACTTACGGTCGATGGTGTTTGAATCTAATCTTTTTTTTTTCTAGAGATAGTGGTCAACCAATATAAGGCTCTCGAAGTATTTCTGGAATCCATCATTGATCATGAATCCAATAAAATTAGAATATATCACCTATTGGACGTAATAATTCTCATCACCACCCATAAGCACCAAGTAATTTTGAAAAATCACAACCATCGAGTTTCCTGCGATTTGATGGCTGTTAAAAAAGAATGGTTTATTTAGTCGAAAACTCAAATCGTCAAAAGTTGTGACTTACCTTCTATAAGAAATCAATTATTATCCACTACTAGAGATAGAAGCTACAATGTCTACTCGTTTTGTTTCAAATGAATAATAACTTCAGTCCATGGCAGAAAAATTGCTTTCCTCCGAACATTTTCATATTAGATTTTGCAAACTTATCAAGCCGCTCTAAATAGAGACGGGATAGCACATTTTCATACGAATCATTACCAAGCGGACATAAATTCTCCGGTTATTTTTGAAAGCTGATATCATCTTTTCGTGATTAAAGTGGTAGACATCAAAGATGCTATTCTGAAACCTTTTTTTATGCCTAATAGGCTCAACAATATTTTTGTTTAAACCCCATTATAACGCCAAATTATTGATTTTTTCAAATTCGAAGTATTTTTTGAGTTTTTGATATGAGTCGTTGATATAGTGTTTTCATGAAACTTTCGACAATGTTCCAACATTTTATAGAAAAAAATTATGTTACCATATGGTTACGCTAGGTGTATATGTGAAATCATCAAAATACGTACATGAGTACAAGAACATGTTTTATTTAGTTTGAAATATAGTAGAACATTCAATATTATTGCACTTTTGTCACATGGTTTTAAGGTGAGAAATGCATACCGCGCAGTGTTTTCGTTTCTTATTTGGAGTGTGAATGAGGATACCTACCTGAGAAACAAGTTACTTGAAAACAAAGCATATCTCCTTGACTACTTTACCAAAAAATTTACAATTTCATCATCAAAGAACTTCTTCAATAATTCAAATGCCGTTGTGACTATAATTATTAATTATTGTCATATGAAATCTTACAGCAAAAAGGCTCACTCGGAAGACCCATTAAGTGCACTGCAAAACAGGGAAAAAGTCGTCTCCTTCTCGATAATTTTTTTTTTTTGGCGTTCAACCGTATGGGATGTTTGATAGACTGGGTCTCTGAGCATTGGAGATCGAAAATCACAACTTTTTTATCAGGGTCAAAATTTGTTATTGCGAAATATGTCATAAATCTGTCAAAACTGTGTTTCACTACTTTTCCACACATACTTCGTCATATCTCCGGAAAAATCTAGATATCAAAAACTTTTTTTTCAATTGATAAAGGAATTGTGGAAAAAGGTGACCGGGGTAGTTTCGTAAGTTTTAGAAATATGTTTTTTTTTTAAACTGCGAAAAACTTCAACAATAACATTTTCTGCTGAACTATCTTCAGTAAGCGAGAAACTTTTTTGTTTCAAAGAATTTTGCTATACTGTCTGCGTAGTTAATAAAGCCAAAGGTTCAAAAAAGTTCGTTAAAAAAAAAAAACCTTAGTTTTATAGTTTTCGACTGATAGTTGGTTGAACTTGAGTTTCCGTACGGGCGGTTCGCGGTGTTCAAACAGCCATGCCATGCTGCCATGCCGCACCGCCTCTCCTTGCATTAAATTCTATAATAGCGCTATTATGGGGGCATCCATTTGGTTTTATGTGTAAACTCAAATCTGTGAATATAAGTTCAGAAAGATTCCGAAGTATATTATAGCCTTGGATCAAAAATCCTCGCATCTTTATGAGCTTTATTGGTTTAGGCAGTTGATGACATTTGCATATTTTTCACAGTCATTGCAACATTCTATTTCTGATGAAATAAACTTTGACATCTTGTCCTCAAAGTTTCTCTCAAATCACTGAATACTGATTCTTGAGTGGAATAATCGACCTTACAAGTACACTCCCCAACAATAAATTCCGGACAAGAATAATTTGAGTCAATTTTGGCAAAATTTTTACCAAAGTGTAGCCCTATGTCTCGAAATATTACCCCCAATTTTGGTTTTGGACAAATACTGATGGCTTGGTCATTCTACAGGGAGGAACAGAAGCTACTTTTATACCCTCAAGTTTTAAACACCCTTGTTGAAAGTTATATGTTAGAGTTGAACGAGTTCCTCACTGCCTCGCCAAGTCGAGCGCGAAGCAAACTGCCGTACTATCCTTTTCTGGAACCATTTCGCCATATTTTCAGGCTCCTATTTAATAATGTCTGGGTGGGACTAGAACGCTGAAATTTTCGTCAACTAGTCACACACTTGAAATTCAAAATTTCAAGTCGGTAGATCATTTAGTTCGGAAGCCAAGCAAACACAAAGTTTCGCATTTTCGAGACTGACTCATTGGTCATCAAAATAAAACTGGTACTTTCTATCTACCTAAAGCGTTGAAATTTGGTACAGACGTGGAGTTAGACGTCTACATAGAGGAAAAACTATCAAATCCTGGATCATAGAAGACCAGGTACTAGATGGCGCTGCAAAGCATAAACTTCTACAACGTTCTTTCGATATCTTTATAGATTATTAAACATGGAGAACATTTAAGTGCTATCAGTTTTGCTGTAGCTCGTCACTAGATGACGCTGCCAGCATCAACTTCTAGACCGTTCATCCGATTTCTTTGAAAATTCCAGGGTGTTTCATTAATATTGCGAAAAAATTCAGAGTGAGTTTTCCCACTTAAAAATAATAAAAACACTTCCTATGAAGGTGTGTCCGGAAATGCTTCGCTACAGAGCTACAGGGTGTTGAAGTTTTATTTTTATTTTTATTTTTTCTAAATAATATTTGAACCAATGTCTATATTTTCATAAAAATCGGTATTTGAGGGTTTCTTTTTATGCGGAATTCGAATTTCATCTCAGTTTGGCTCTTACTTGTAGAGGGTGCCACCTACACTCATTTGTCCTGACATGTACAGCCATAACTTTTTTGGACGTAACCGTATGACATATTTGAGTGAAAAAACATATTTCTCCTTTATTGTTATGCAAAAAAGGCAAACCTGTTAGGTCGCTACGTGGAACCATTTTCGAGATATTTGGATTTGAAATAATTAATACATGGGATTTTGAAATTATGGCGAAGGTAACCTGCCAGAAGTTATAACATATTACGCATGAATGCTTCATATTTTTAGTGAAAAAGATAAAAGTCGACTTCTGTGTAATATTATCGACAACGCTTATTCAAATATTATTTAAACAAAAACAAATAGAAAGACTGAAAAAAAAATAAATTAAATAATAACTTTAACACCCTGTACCTCTGTAACGAAGCATTTCCGGAAACATCTTCATATGAAATTTTCTTTTTATTTTCAAGTGAGGAAACTTATCCAGTATTTTTGGCACTATCAATGCAACACAATGCTCGGCCATAATTTCATTATCATATGTATTCATTATTTCAAATCTAAATATCTCGAAAATGGTGGTACGTAGGGACTTCTAACAAGTATGTATTTTTTGCATAAAAATAAAGGAGAAATATGTTTTTCACTCAAATATGTCATACGGTTACGTCCAAAAAAGTTATGGCTGTACATGTCAGGACAAATGAGTGTGGGTGGCGCCCTCTACAAGTTAGAGCCAAACTGAGATAAAATTCGAATTCCGCATAAAAAGAAACCTTAAACTACCGATTTTCATGGAAATATAGACATTGGTTCAAATATTATTTAGAAAAAACAATAATAAAAATAAAACTTCAACACTCTGTAGCTCTGTAACGAAGCATTTCCGGACACACCTTTATATGAAGTTTTCTTATTATTTTTGAGTGGGGAAACTCACCCTGAATTTTTTCGCAATATTAATGAAACACCCTGTATATGTATTATTGAACATGGAGAACATTTTAATAATGTCAGTTTTGCAGTAGCTTGTCTCTAGATGGCGCTGCAGAGCATCAAATCCTACATCGTTCATCAGATATCTTTGAAAATTGGTATATGTATATATATAATATATAGAGTGGATGAGTCTTGACTGACTAGTTAAGAACAAACAGTCTCAATATAGTGGTGATGCAGTCAGAGATTGGCCAGGGGAAGTAAAAACAATCCTTTGATGTTAAATCAAGCTTTCGAGAACTTTATTTTCTCTTCATCAGGATTTTCTATAAAGTAAAAATGACAACATGTTACAAATACAATTGACATTTTTTTGTACAAAAACTCACCATTGCGGGTTTGAACTAAAGAAGGTTAACATAAATGAGAAAATACCGAAATTCAACATCGATCACAGCTTACAATTTCACGCATCATAATGCAGGATTTATTAATTCACTACATCACGACCAATCTCTGGAAACGTGCAGGATGAAATGAACAATGAACAACGAACATGGTGGTCAGAGATGATTTGTAAAAGAAGGGATTTTAGTCGTTGGTAGGCAAAAATGCGCAGGACTCCACCGGAAATCCGGCTGCTACTTAATTCCTTCTAATCAAACCTGAAAGATCGTACAGTTGCTAACAATAAATGTGATGTGATATATGGCATTGAATGTCAATGTGACAAGGTCTACATAGGACAAACTTCGCAAAAACTGTCCAAACGACTGGCGTTACATAAAAGTGATTGCAGGCTCAAACCCAATTCCACCAGTTTGAGCATACATGTGAACCAACAAGATCACAGAGCAGAGTTCACAGAACCTGTAATTTTCGCCACCGAACACAGTAACTTCAAAAGAAGGTTCCTAGGAATGTGTTACATCACAAATTGTGGTAACTGTCTCAATCATAAAAAGGATGTAGAAGGACTAAGTTCTATTTATACTTTCCTACTCTCTCAATCATTTACTAAGAAAACAAAAACTCCTGAATGCTATATCAGTAATAATAATTAATAATTCATAAATCTTATAATAAAATTAGCTTTCTACTCCAAACAATTCAACATGTTTTCTCCCAACTCGTTTCTTTTTCATTGTTCAACATCAGGACTCATCTGCTTAACTATTAGAGGCAACACGACTACGTCATGGGATAATTGTACTACCTCCCACTATGTATATAAAATCTGTACTATTTTTCCTTCCACATAAATTGTAAACCGATTGAACGGTCTTTATGGCAGTCTGCTTCCGAACACTGTGTTTTTTGCTTGTCAAGATTGAACATAAAAAAACTTTCTGTGTTAGAATTTAGTACTATGGCGTCAAACCAAAGTGAACTGATTTTGTCTATTTAACTACTAATAACCACTATCCTCTATACTCACCATGTATCTCTAGCCTTCCACAAGGGCTAGGAGTAATGTGTAACAATCTGTAAGTTTTTTAGATTCACTATTGCATTGTAGACTGATAACATGTTTCTTTGATTAGATTCGTCCTGATGAAGCTCTCAACTTAGAGCGAAAGCTTGAATGAGATTCAATATACACTTTAAAACGAGCGTCCAACATCTTATTGCTTCCTCCTTTCAAGAATCTTTGGGGCCATCCCAATAGTTAACCCTAACTGCGTATATATATATATATATATATATATATATATATATATATATATATATATATATAAGGAAGAACTAGAGGTTAGTGGGGATGCAGTCTTGTAGATTCTTCTTTACGAAGTGGCCATGAGGTAAAAGACCCTTTTACCTCATGGCCACTTCGTAAAGAAGAATCTACAAGACTGCATCCCCACTAACCTCTAGTTCTTTCTTAACTAGCCAGTCGTGCTACCCTTCTGCTTATATATATATATGTATATATATATATATATATATATAACAAATTGTGGATCAGTATAGGGATCGCCCCAAAAGCCTACAGGAGGGAGCAATAAAGTTCTAGGGTGCTCTTGCAGTTGTATATTTGAATCTTACATCAAGCTTTCGCTCATATTTTTGAGCTTCATTAGGACATCTATATAAAAAAACAGCAATCAAACTACAAGATGGCAAAAATGCCCAGGAAAAACTGACAGATCAGTCTACAACCAACTCCATACAAGGATTAGTTCATGGTGTGGCATTACAGCAGAAAAACTATGCGATATACGTTACATTTGATTTGAATTTGAAAATTGAAAGATGTTAACGAACATGTGGCTGGTATGACCACGCAGAAAAATTGACACAATTTTAGACATAACCTGAGTTTAAAGACACACGTCATTCACATCGTATATTAATTGACTAAACTGACGTCAACAAGTTACCTGCTACAATATTATATGGAACAATATTGGTGATTGCACTACCTAATGACTTATTATGCGAGACATGATGTGTTATTGGTGGTAATTTATATTTGATAAAAGCAAGAGAAATAACATTAAGAGCAATAAATAATTTAATTAGTTAACATTTTTTTTCACCAAAAGTTATTTATACAGGGAGCTCCTTCCTAATATACCAATCAACTGGTTTAACTCTTTTTGTATAATTTTGTGTTAAAAGAAACGTATAAATTGAGCTAAGGCTATCAACATCCTTTTTGTGGTTCAGACAGTTACTGCAATTGCTGATGTAGCACATTTCAAAAAATTTTCTCTTGGAGTTGTTTTTTTCAGTAGTCAACACTACAGCGTCATTGTAATTAACTATGTGATCATGTTGGTTAACGTGTGAACTGAGGCTAGCCACAGTTGGTTCAAGTCCACAGTCACTTTTGTGTAGAGCTAATCGTTTGGACATTTTTTGTGCTGTCTGTCCTATGTATATGTGATCACATTCGCATTTTATGCCGTAGACTACATCAGACTTATTGAGGGCAACTGTACGATCCTTCAAATTGGTGTGAAACTGGTCAACCTTTTTCAAATCATACTGTGCAATGTTTATATTTGAATCTTTGAACAGACTAATTAGAGAATTGGAAAGGCCCTGGACAAACTGAATTTTTCCAAATTTCACGTCTTCAACCAAATCCACATTTTGTCTGACATTATTAGGTCGTTGACTATCACCATGTAAAGTTTTCTTGATGATTGGTTTAGGATAATTATTTTTTATAAGGATTTTCCAAGGGATTTTCTCTAAAATCTTGACATTCTTATCTATAAATGAAGGGTGACAAATTTTTGTTATTCTATTCTTTAAGGCCAGAATGGTATGGTTTTTCTATACCAATCCAACATGACTACATTCTGATCGGATCTTACAACTCAAAAAGGAGACAGTTGGTCTGATTCCTCCTCTACTGTGAACTTAAGTTCATCATTAGATGAGTTGAACCGATCTAATGTGCTCTGTATTTTATCGTTAGGGAGAGCTAGTGAAAGGTCATTCACGTATTGATATATGAACGGAAAAGTGAATTCAACTTAATTCAATTCAACAACATAGAGGAGTTTGTCCATGATTATCTCAGCCAAAATTGGTGAGGTGGCCCCACCCATAGGTAGTCCAACTTGTTGTTAGTAAAAAATATTATTAAAAGAGAAATAAGTATTATTTTAGGGAAAGGAAATAGTTTTTTTGAAGATGTCAAGTGGAAAATTACAATTGTTTTCGATCAGATCAAAATGCTCATCAATTATGCTCAAAATTGAATCAATTGGGTTGTTAATGAACAGAGATACAACGTCAAAAGAAACCAACACAAAGTTGTCAGGTAGCTGAAAGTTATTAATTTTTCAGCAAACTCAAAAGTTTCTTTATTCTGAATTTGTTGAAAGAACTGAAAGATTTGTCCAAAATGCAGGAAATGAATTTGGCTAAATGTTGTGTAGAAGCTCCAATGCATGAAACAATAGGTCTTAGAGGTACCCCCTCTTTATGCACTTTTGGTAATCCATAGTACTAGACAAATGCCATTGTAAGTAGTAAGTGACTTAGCCAAAGCAGGCTCTATCAGTTGACTATTTTTGAGTTTACCAATCAACTTGTTGCAAGTAGTTTCCACCCTAGAGGTAGGGTCCTTATTAATCTTTGTGTAAGTTATCTCATCATCCAATAACTCAAACGACTTTTCTAGATAAAATGTCTTGTTCATAGCAACTGTTCCGTTACCTTTATCAGATCTTGTAATAATCAAATCTGGGTTATTTTTTAAGAAAATGGACGTTTGTTTTTGAATATCAGCACAAGGTGAAGCTACATTATTCCTGGAATGCATGAAGTTTGTAAAGGTATTCGTAGCCCTAGATCTAATCCAGTCTTGTTTGTCTTTGTTTTGATTTTGATTGTATCAAGAGTTTGATTTCTGACATTGTAATTAACTATGTGATCATGTTGGTTAACGTGTGAACTGAGGCTAGCCACAGTTGGTTCAAGTCTACAGTCACTTTTGTGTAGAGCTAATCGTTTGGACATTTTTTGTGCTGTCTGTCCTATGTATATGTGATCACATTCGCATTTTATGCCGTAGACTACATCAGACTTATTGAGGGCAACTGTACGATCCTTCAAATTGGTGTGAAAATGGACGTTTGTTTTTGAATATCAGCACAAGGTGAAGCTACATTATTCCTGGAATGCATGAAGTTTGTAAAGGTATTCGTAGCCCTAGATCTAATCCAGTCTTGTTTGTCTTTGTTTTGATTTTGATTGTATCAAGAGTTTGATTTCTGACATTGTAATTAACTATGTGATCATGTTGGTTAACGTGTGAACTGAGGCTAGCCACAGTTGGTTCAAGTCTACAGTCACTTTTGTGTAGAGCTAATCGTTTGGACATTTTTTGTGCTGTCTGTCCTATGTATATGTGATCACATTCGCATTTTATGCCGTAGACTACATCAGACTTATTGAGGGCAACTGTACGATCCTTCAAATTGGTGTGAAAATGGACGTTTGTTTTTGAATATCAGCACAAGGTGAAGCTACATTATTCCTGGAATGCATGAAGTTTGTAAAGGTATTCGTAGCCCTAGATCTAATCCAGTCTTGTTTGTCTTTGTTTTGATTTTGATTGTATCAAGAGTTTGATTTCTGACATTGTAATTAACTATGTGATCATGTTGGTTAACGTGTGAACTGAGGCTAGCCACAGTTGGTTCAAGTCTACAGTCACTTTTGTGTAGAGCTAATCGTTTGGACATTTTTTGTGCTGTCTGTCCTATGTATATGTGATCACATTCGCATTTTATGCCGTAGACTACATCAGACTTATTGAGGGCAACTGTACGATCCTTCAAATTGGTGTGAAAATGGACGTTTGTTTTTGAATATCAGCACAAGGTGAAGCTACATTATTCCTGGTATGCATGAAGTTTGTAAAGGTATTCGTAGCCCTAGATCTAATCCAGTCTTGTTTGTCTTTGTTTTGATTTTGATTGTATCAAGAGTCTGATTTCTGACAACAAATTATAAATGTTGATGTCTTTAACTAAAATTGGCGAACTGAATTTGGGTCCAAGAGCTAGAAACCTTTAATATTATCAGGAATAACGATATCTGATACATTATTAAACCATCCGACATTGTCAGTACAAAAAGGGTTATGTTTATCTGCTACTAATTTATTAATTTTGTTGATATTGTTCCTTTTGATTTGGTTAAATAAGAATTGGAATTTATTATTTTGACAAAAAATGAAATCATCTAAAATATGAAAAGGAACAGTACGTCTAAGTGAGTCTATAATTTCATTGCTCCTTCCTTCAAGCTTTTCAATACACCGATTGGTGTCGTTAATAATAATCTTTTTGAATTTGTTAGTTACCTGTTGCGTCAGGAATTCCAGGCTGTTGGCGTTAACTGTTGTTATGTTTTGGGGTACTCTCCATAGTCGTTGCGTAATGTTCGAATTATATTAGACCTCCTCTCGTAAATAGACACTTTAAGCAAACCCAACATTTTTTACGTATCCTCATCCGGATCCGTCAACGAATCGACATACGTTAATCATATAAAAACCCGCTTAAGCAGCGATCGGTTCTGCGTATACGAGACGGATTGGTGAAACGTCAAAGTTGTCAAACTTCGCGTTTTGTAACCTAGATATTGATTTTTGTTTATATTTTTGGTTTGATTTGGATGTTTGGGTATTTTTCGTTTATCAGTTTTGAAGAGCTTCTGTTATAATTCTTCGATTAGTTGAGATGCGTTCTCAGATACGGATACGATGAAAGGCCCGGAACGATACGTGCAACGGAACGAATCGGAACCCCCGCATCTATTCTGAGCATGCGCAGATTGATGCGGATACGGATACGTTAGGAATCTAGGACGTGCTTAAAGTGTCTAATAAGTTCCACGTAGTATCCTCATTTTACGTGCGTCACATATTTTGAAGATTTCACAGTCCCACCAGCTTCCCACGCCTACAATCACCTTCAGTCTTATTTTTATGTGCGTATCGAACGCATCGGAAGTGCAGCATGCCGGGTGATAAAAGACGTCGCTCTAGTTCTGGTTCGGAAGATCGGGTATTCAAACTTCTGAAACGAATGGATCAGCGTATACGTATGTTGGAAAAAATCAAGAAAATCAAAATCAAAAGAAGTTATCGACAGCTCGGACAGCATGATGGAAGTTCAAGCCTCCCGGACTCATCGGAAAATGAAAGTTTTCGAGGTAAAATTCATTATTATCAATTGTGGGAAGTATTGCATCGACCAAACAGTCTTGTATAGTTTGACAAGTAGACGGAACACTGAGTATATTGGTGATACTCAGTGTTAAGAGCCTGACGGTGTTATTGATGAACACTCTTACTGGTATTGTGATTGTGATGCAGCATTTTGTCCTAATAACATGGAAGTCAATACAATCACTGTTGATAAACTAGAGTATGTTGGTGATACTTTACGGTTGAGGTGGGAAAAGTGTTATTGGTGAACACTAATCTCTGCTATGGCTATTATGATCACTGTTGATAAACTAGAGTATGTTGGTGATACTCTACGTTTGAGGTGGAAAAAGTGTTATTGGTAACACTAATCTCTGCTATGGCTATTATGACCACTGTTGATAAACTAGAGTATGTTGGTGATACTCTACGTTTGAGGTGGAAAAAGTGTTATTGGTGAACACTTATCTTTGCTATGGCTATTATGATCACTGTTGATAAACTAGAGTATTTTGGTGATACTCTACGTTTGAGGTGGAAAAAGTGTTATTGGGGAACACTAATCTCTGCTATGGCTAATATAATCACTGTTGATAAACTAGAGTACGTTGGTAATACTCTACGTTTGATGTGGGGAAAGTGTTATTGGTAAACACTCATTTCTGCTATGGCTATCATAATCATACACATATTATGCACAATAATATGCACATAGGTGGAACGTGGAACAAATCTAGTAGCTGGGTGGGACGGACCGACCGACCGGCCGGCTTCCACCAAGAGCTGAAGACCCGATCTATTTTAGGCAACATCTTATTGATTTTCGCGTGCAAGTTTGTTTTCTGTTTTTTAAAGGAACGTTCGCTCGACTTTGTAAAAATCACTGACAACGGATGGTGTGCAATCCTTATGTTGTTCCTTTTTTCTCTACATGAGACTCGGAGGGCAATCTTGCCTATCGAGCAGGGCCAGGTGGCGAGGCCACTGGGTGAGGATATTCTTGACGTTTTGGGAGATGATATTGCTCCAGCTTCTGTGGTTGGAAATCCACTTCAGCCAGAGTTAGTAGAGAGATGGCTATGTATAGCAAAAAATGGAATGGATAAGGAACCGGTCCGTAGGGATTTGATGGGAAAATATCCCCTCCCAGAAAACGGAATGCTTCTGGGCCCTCTTCTATCAAATCTGATGGTGAAGCAGACTGTCCATGAGTCCGTAGTACATAGGGACGACCGAATTGCAAAAATTCAATCTTGTCTGATAGCTAGCTTATCGGCTATTGATGTTTTGGATTTTGGATGGAGGATTAAGAGCTGCCAAGGACCTACAAGCACCATGTAGCCAATTAAAAACGGCCAGGAACAATCCTAAGCAGAATTCTCCAAGCACATCAAGCCATCTGGGAATTTAAACTTCAGAAGTCTGTCTGAGTATCAGACGGGAGTCTGACGAGGCAGACGCAGTTATCCAGAGACGGCTTCCACGTGACCCTATCAGAATCAAGCCATGGAGCAGGGACATTACACCAGAAGAAAACTACAGGAGAAGGAAAGGCCATGCAAGCAGACGATTCCGCCATCAGTGAGGGCAGGTCAATATGCAGATGGAAGAAGTTCACAAGAAATAAAAAAATCGAGGGTTTAAGATTCCTTTTAGTTGTCAACCTCCTGAGAATAATGGTCGTGATGAGGACCTTTTTGGAGCTGAAGAGGCTTAGTGGAGCTATTGACATATTATTGAGCAAGGGTGTCATTTCCAAAGTAGAGCCATGTGCAGGGAAATTCATTTCTATGATATTTCTTCATTCAAAACCAGACGGTACATATCGGTTAATCTTGAACCTTTAGGAATAGGGAATGAAACGAATATGTAAAAGACGAACATTTCAAGTTGGAGGGTCATAAAGCAGCATGTACGTTGATTGAGCCACACATTTGGATGTGCAAAGTGGACCTTAAAGATAACTATTTTATGATCCCAATTCATGAAAACTACAAGAAGTTTTTAAGATTCACCTTCACCTAAGAGGGCACGGTTTATGAGTATAACAGTCTCTGCTTTGGTCTGAATAGTGCCCCTCTGATATTCACAAAACCACTTAAACCAGTAATTGCATATTTTCGGGAAAACGGCACATTTCTGTTTTATACTTGAATGATTTTCTCTGCTGGGTAGGACTTATGAAGAGTGTCTGCGAAACACTCTCGAAACCATAAACCCGCACTGGAACATTTGGGTTTTGTGGTTGATTATCAGAAAGTGTTTTAACTCACAGTGGAACATGTACGTTTTAGATTCTTGGTTTAACTCTACCGACATGACTATTTCTCTGCCAAACGAGAAAGTCGGTAAACTTCTGGAATTTTTGGTCGAGCGAGGAGAGAAAACATCATATCAATTATCGGGAATTACATGCTTTATTTTTTGGATTGAAGTGCTAAGGACTCATTTGATGCATCGATCCTGTGTAGTGTTGTTAACACCACTGCGTTGGCCTTTGCAAACCGTACGGATAGCGTCCAATTTCCTAAGCTGAATGCCCTCACCCGAGAGAACTGGCAGTGATGTGAGAGGCGTAAATTGTTATTTTTGCTCCATACATTAAATCGAAGGAAAACAGGGAAGCGGACGCAGCTTCGCGGAACCTTGAAATGGAGACGGAATGGGCATTAGGAAACTAGGTTTTCGATCGGTTAGTCAGAAAATTGGATGAGCCTACTATCAACCTCTTTGCCACGCGTATAAATACAAAATGTATGTACAATCTTTATATCATGGAAAAGAGATCCGGACGTTTATGCTATTGATGTTTTCACGGTTGATTGGACAACCTTCTATTTTCACGCCTTTCCTCCGTTCTCTGTGGTCGCGAAGGTTCTGCAGATAATGATTGCTGATGAAGCGGAGGGAATATTGGCGATACCAAACTGGCCTTCTCAATCGTGGTATCCAACATTCATGTCACTTTTAATAGATGAGCCAAATATTTTTACTCCTGACAAAAACGTCTTTCCTTTGGTAGGACTCAACAACCATTGGTCAACACTCTTTCACTGATAGCAGGACGATTACAGCTCAGGCCTCAAGCGGTGGTGGGAATTTTGCGAAGCGAACTGCTGAGACCCATTTTCAGTCTCAGTAACTAACGTTCTGAGTTAACTTACCCAAACTAACCCAAACTAACCCAAACCCAACAGTTCCACAAGGGAGTTCCTCTTAGTTCCCTCACCTCTTATAGATCCGCTATAGCGCAAATAGAGGGTCCTGACTTATCTCACGGACCTAACACCTCAAAATATGAGCACACTTGGGACCCTGCAAAAGTGTTGAATTATTTAGGGGATATGGATTATTCGAACATATCAATCGAATTGCTTTCATTTAAAAGGGTGACACTATTAGCATTAGCTTCGGGTCAGCGGCTTCAAACCTTATCTGTTATCGACATCAATGATATACACAAGAGGAATAATGGAATAGACATCCCTATTTCGGCGAGAATAAAAACATCTCAGATAAGTAAGCCTCAACCTACAATACACTTGCCCTATCTTGTGCAGGACCCTATGTAACGCGTGGCAAAGACCCTGTTGGCATACTTGGATAGAACGGAACCTATTGGGGGTGTTGTGACTAACTTTTTCATTACTGCTAAAAAGCCATACTAAAAGACATCCTCGCGGACTCTGGAAAGATAGGTAAAAGATATTGTCACATTAGTACTGGAGGCAAATATACTTGGTGTAAATCCACCTAATTTCCAACTGGTAGAATCGCTGAGTGAGCAGTTTTGTTGCTATAAATAGACACGTTCAGCGAGACGACGGGTAGTAGTTGCCCTACGCTAATTACTTGTTCCCTCCCCGTGAGTAGTGTAACCCCTCGCACTCCTTTCTATCCCTGTGAGTAGTGTAACCCCTCTCACACTTCGTCGAACTTCAGCGTGATATAACTACTCCTACGATCAACGCAACAGAGAACATGCACATCCTAATCTTATGGTGGTAAGAGATTGTATTGATGTATGGTTGGCAACAATATATTGAAGCTACTATCACAAACTGAGTTTTCCCACTGATCAGCCCAGCTACGTTTCCTAGAGCACGACAGGTATTGCGGGTCCAGTCGAAGACCCAGTCGAACGCCTTACGTGACATTTGGTGGAGGCGCCAACGATCACTCCCGCTGCCAAGACGAGTACCGGGGGACCTGAAAAGGAATTCCATTCGATGTCACGGTACAACCTTAGGTCCAAAAGTGATACGGATGAGTTGGACGAATCTAGACCAGACCAAGGAAGTTCCACAGCAGCGAGCATCTTCACTCCAGTAAAGGACACATACAGGTTTCCGGCACTCTCTCCCATTCCGCATGCACAGAAGGTAGTAAAGGTACAGTTTGCTAGCCAAGAAGTCCCTATACCCCAGGTCGTTGAAGTTCAAAAACAAAGTACCGAGCAAGAAGCAGCCAACAACCTCTCAGACAGTGTACCCTGTTGACCAAGAAGACCAGCTAACTATCATAAAGGGCACCATGGCAAACACGACTATCGCCGACGTACTCAGCACAACTAGACAAGCAACGCTACCTCAATTCGTAAGCCCATCAATTTTCCATCCGGGAAAAACATCTCCAACAGAGTTCATAAAGGCTTACGACAGGTCAGCCGTGGCTAATGGATGGGACGACACACAGAAAATTGCCTATTTCGAGACCTTTTTGAGCGGTGCAGCACATATTTGGTTTCAGAAATACAAAAAAGAAAAAGTAAATAGCGCCTGGACTGATATACTGGAAGACTTCAAAATGGAGTTTGAGGAAAATGATTATTTAGAGGAAAGAAGGAGACGGGTTGAGAAAAGGAAACAACAACAGGAAGAAACCGTAATGAGTTTCCTGTACGAGTTACAAGTACTATACCATGATTACAAATCCGAATTTGATATCGGGGATTTTCTGAAATTCGTCAGCAAAGGTCTATCAGAGGAAAGTTATTACCACTACTACTGGTTAACTAGCCCGCCGAACAAGCAACCAAGCTCGCTGGATCAGCTAAAAAAGATAGCGGTAACCATAGTCAGGGCACCGACAAAAAAGAGATAGAGGAGGTCAGAGTACCAATGGAACATCCAGCACCAAACCAGGTTCAGCAATACCATCGACCTGGAAATGCCAATAGAGGGGGAGATTATTATCCTCAGCCTAGACAGCAGTACAACTACAGAAGTAACTGGCAAAACTCCCAAGAGAACAACCGGGTTATGGGAACCAGAAACCGCCAACCTCCAGCACAACCAAGATATAGAGGGTCCAGAAGTAGCAATAATAGTCCCAGATGTTACAACTGTGGCAGAGCAGGCCACTTCGCATGCAGAACTCAGCACCCAAACGAAAGAGGATGGGAAAATTAGGGTTCCCAGCCATCCACTGTCAGAGGGACACATTCCGATCCAGCATCCCATACATCACGGTTAAAATAAACAACCAATTACTCCAGGCGCTGGTTGACATTGGAGCTCAAAATATTGTACTACAACGTGACTGGGCAAGAAACATCACACTCAAGAGGAGTTCCACGGTATTGGCCACAGCAGGGGGTCATAGGATATCAGTGCTAGGTGCTAGGAATGTTGAAACGCAACATCCAGTGTCATTCGAAATAAAACAGGATGGATACACCTCTTCGTTTAGAGGCTTTCTGGGCAAGTCACTCACTAGTAAACAAACAGAAAATAGGAACAGTGGTTCAGGGGAAATTCGAGAACATCCACAAGCTCCACAGATTGGTAATCCGGGGCTTTGCAGTAACACGTGACTATCAAACAAGGAATAACATTTAAGCTATCCACAGGGCATTCCCAGCGATATCTAGGAAACATAGCCGACCATTAAGAGCAGTGTCGATGTCAAGGCATGGAGGCAAAACAGCATTCTTTCTACACGTGAGGAATTCTAGCAAGGAGAAACCAGCGCTAGAGGACATTTGCAAGTGCCTTGCAACGATAAGACGTATAGCAAGAGAAGAAGGATACCAAGAAGTAGCTTTCGAAAGAAAGGGATGGCGCTTAAACTCCGAGGAATGGGAGATCCTGGAAAAAATGATCTATACATTGTTCAAGACAGAGGAGACTCGCATAATAATCTGTAAGAAAAGACGACCAATGTCGATACGAAAGGAAGCATTGATGACGATAGAAACAGACACCGTACCTAGTAGGGTTAAATTAACAGCTGGGACGACTTCAGAATTAGCCCTGGAGAAACTGTGACAATCGGCCTCTTACCTAGCACTGACATGATGGAGGAAACAGCCTATGCATGCTCATATAACTTGGACCAGTTGGTGAAAATGAAGACGCATATACAGTCACACATCTTCTCCAACGAAGACAAACTATTCATAGAACTAAGATCAACCTTCTCAGACACAGTTAGAATATTCAAAGGCACAACGATGGCTACGCTGGAAAGAACAGAGGTAGAACCAAATGGGTCATGGAACTGTCACTTACAGGAAAACCGTGATGAAGACCAAGTTACACTAGCAGATCATAACCTACAAAACATTGAAAACCCGGACACAAGCACGGACTTAGCTAGGTTGTTAGAGGAATATCACCACGTTTTTTCAAAATCCACAAGAACCATGGGGCGTACCAACCTCGCGGAACACGTCATAGATGTGGGAGAGGCCAAGCCGATTAAAAGTAGGCCATATAGAGTGTCTCAGAAGGAGCGACAGGTGATCGATGAACAGATAAAAGAGATGTTGGAAGGGGAGGTGATCAGACCTTGTCACTCACCCTGGGCCAGCCCAGTCGTACTCGTGAAGAAAAAAGACGGAAAAACTAGATTCTGCGTGGATTACAGAAAACTTAACTCGGTGACCAGAAAGTCAAATTGGCCTTTACCATAGATAGATGATATTTTGACTTACTTGGTAGAAGCAAAATGTTTCAGCACTCTGGACATGTTCTCCGGGTATTGGCAGGTTCCAATTGAGGAAGAATCCAAGCAGTACACAGCGTTCGTCGCACAAGGTCATGGTGCCTACGAGTTTAATGTACTGAGCTTCGGAATATGCAACGCTCCCGCTACATTCCAGGAATTGGCGGACCAAGTATTCTGGGACTTAAAATGGAAAAAAATCTTGATATACCTCGACGATATCATTATTTTCTCTAAAACCGAAGAAGAACATATGATGAAACTAAGGAAAGTCTTCGAACGGTTGCGACAGGCCAACTTGACACTAAAGCCATGCAAGTGCGAATACTTAAGGGAGGAGATGCGAGTGCTGGGCTACAAAGTAGGAAAAAAAGGCATTCTACCGGATGACGAAAAAATAGCCTGTGTGAAGGAATTTCCGACTGCAAGGAAAGTTAAAGATGTCCAAAGCTTCCTTGAGTTATGCAATTTCTACAGAAAATTTATTCAGAACTTTGCCGTCATTGCTAGACCGCTGCACGAATTGACAAAGAAAACAAGGAAGTTCGAATGGGGGCAAAAGGAAGAACGTGCATTTAACGAGCTAAAACACAAACTGATATCAGCACCGGTACTACATCACTACAACCCGGAAAAAGAGACAATCCTTTACACAAACGCATCCACCATCGGAATCGGGGCAATTTTGCTACAGGAAGGTGAAGACGGGAAAAACCATCCAATAGCGTATGTCAGCCGGAGTTTGTCATCCTGCGAGCAAAACTACTTCATCAGCGAGCTGGAGCTACTTAGCATTGTTTGGGCCTTGGGCTACCTTCGACACCTAATCTACGGACGACCAGTCACCGTGATCTCTGACCACCATGCCCTGTGTTGGCTAGACTCCATAAAAGATAACAACCGACGACTGGCAAGGTGGGCATTGAAGATCGCGGAGTTCGATTACAAGGTTACGTATAAATCTGTTAAAACCCACATGGACGCAGATTGTCTGTCGCGAAACCCAGTACTACTACTGGAGAAGCGTAGGCGTCGAGCTGATAGACGGATGTTGCTCTGCATAAATCGTAAAGAAGTCGGCTTATATTTTAATTTAATTGTGACAAGTTAGTGAAATGGTGATTTAATATCACTGTCTACCCGTGTGTGCAAAAAGACTGTAAGTTTTGATACGTTCATGTCATCAAAAGAGTATCTAAAACATCAGAAATACTCCGTATACCTAATTGGAATGTCAGGAATTTTCTGTATACGATAAGGCGCCGATATCAATGTATATTGTGTGAAGATTGGTACGAGCCTACTATAACGATATTCTGGCCGGAATATTCTCAATATCCCGACTCTGTTCCAGTTCGTTTTTATTTTGCTGTTTTTTATTCTTACAACCTGTGAACTTCACATTTCACTTGGATGTCAACCATGACCACAAAAGTTAAATTTAAGTGTTGCGGAAATAAATTTTTCTCAAACTACTGTTGCATAGCATGCTCAAACATTATTCACCCGAGCTGCTTGGAACGCGAAATCAAAAGTCATAAGAAGCTTGGAAACCAAAAGATAATATGTTCGGATGAGTGCCTCAGTTTATACAATGATGATAAATCAGCATCACTGCTACGAGAAATTGAAGATCAACGTCAAACTAACCACCTTCTCAAAAATCAACTCATCGAAAAAACTTCTGAGATTGACTTCTTGAGCACTGATAATGAAGATTTAGCGAAAGCTGTTGAAGAAGTAGCGTTTTTGCGAACCAACATCAAGGCTATGGAGTCCCAGTTGAGAGTACAACGTAAGCTGTCGGAGACATATCAAGATGAATGTTGCGAAGCGGAGAAGAAACTCGTAGAATCGATAAATGAAAAAAGATCAGTTATAGCATCCCGTAGAAGTAAAATGAAGGCTGTACAAGAGCGAAGCGCTGAACTGGAGAAAGAAATATCTTCACAAGTTGAACAAACTACCAAATTCAAGAAGGATTATGATGAGCTCCTTGCTCTCAATAAATCAATGGTTGATACCATAAGGTCGCTTGAGGCTGAGAACAAATTCTATAGTTCGGAGATTAAGTCGCTGGAAGTTAAACTTGGGGATTTTATGATTCAGAAGGAGGAGGATGTCAGGATGTTTCAAAGTGCTGAAAGTAAGGTGAAAGTGTGCTCTATTTCTTCACCGAAAAACTTAATTAACGGCATTGATCAAACTCAAAGCAAAAACGATGTTGAGAAAATAGTTTTTCTGACAGACAACTTCGGAAATTTTATCTATAGTAATCTTATGAAAATGCAAAATTTTAATGCTCAAATAATTGCTAAGCCAGGAGCCAGATTCAAGGATATTGTCCACGAATCAGAATGTTACATCAGTGAACTTGGAACTTAAGACTTTGTTGTAGTGCTGTCCGGTATAAATGATAGGGACATTAGAATGAAGGATATCACTAAATTGGCCAACATGTGTTTCTACACCAATTTGATAATATGTGAGGTGCCCAATAATAGTTTTTGTTCAAACTTTTTTACACTGGAGAGAATAAATAAAAAGATCAAAATGGTAGTAGATAACCTTAGAAATCTATCTGCTAACATTGAGATCCTGGACACTTGTTATTATAAAAGAAATGATTTCAAGTTTTCTACCTCTACTCTCAACAGAATGGGTTCCTCAAGATTATGCAATGCATTGCAAAGATGTATTAATCAGTTTGGTACTATTAAAAGTACAAATCTAATACATGTTAACCCTGCAGTCTGTACATCTGATTCCAGGGAAAATTCAGTTTTGGCAAGTGATACTGCTTCCACGAATATCGTCCTTCCAGTGTTATGCAATACGATGCCCGTTATTTCTATTTCTATTGATGATTCTGCAAGTGACAATAGCGTTTTTTTATAAATAACTCTACTTTTACAAAATGTGACTCTCTCTCAGTTCTACTTCTGAATGTTCAAAGTTGTCGGAACAAAGTGAATGAATTTTGTGTGTATTTGGACACTATCAATTGGCCAGCTGTTATTCTACTGACTGAACATTGGTGCCACCAATCAACATTACTGATCATAACAGAGATCAGCGAGGACGAATCCCTGTTAACCCACCCACAGGAAGGAATGGTGCTGGACTGTGGAAGTACCACGGTGCCAATAAAATCGAACGTGTCAGCACCCGGATCCTTGAAAGTCTTTTTGCCTTGTCAATGCCGCCTAGAACTAGATGGGAAAATATTGATCCCAAGACGTTTCCCTTGCCAAGAAGACGAAAGAGAACTAAAAATAATACATACCCTCCCAGCAGCATGAACGACTCTAAAAACATTCGTCCTGAATCCTCTCTCAGCCAGCCATCCGACAAAGTTTGATGAAATAGAAGAATGCTTGAACCAGAACTGGACGCTCCAAATCCCATACCTCAACCTCACTTCCAGCAACGACCTCATTGATAGTATCCGTCAATCGGTAGAAGCTCAACCCCCATCGATGGTTATAATTGGCACACAGAAAACCAAACCCTGATGATAATTTGGAACACAACACTCTCAATAGCCCTCCTTTACCTGTTATTTCACCGAAACCAATGGACGCCTCTGGCCATCATACAGCCCACATCAGCACAAAACGTCACAGACGCACGCCGCCACGACACGATTTTTTCGTTAACGTGTGTAACACTATCCCTTTTCCTGATGTATCTTCTATTCAAAATAGGCCAACACGCTCCTAAATACTTACAGAGAAATCAACAGCCCGTCCATCCAGAACCAGCCACCAACCCACGAGACAATGAACAAAGCCAGGATGTCCCACCGGCCTATTTACTAAGGATAACCGAACAGGAAAGCGAGGGCCAATATAGATGCCAACTCATTCCACTTGCGACAGAGACGAGCCGCTCGAGAAGCAGGTCGGAAACAGCGCAATTCGAAACCTCACATAACTTGCAGTGTACAGGGTGAACAGAGTCAGTGAGACCAATTGTGTATATACATATACATTTTTATTTTTTCAACAGCTTATTTAAAAATTTATTTATAAAACTACTTATATATATAGACCAAGGGACGGCGAGGGCGAACCTTTGCAGTAAGGACCCCGATATCTCCCTGGAACGGTCCGTGGTACCTCGGGAGGCCAACACTCGCACGGCACATCTACCAACACGATTGGCAGCCGCTATATAGGAGGGAAGGAAAGGCATACGTTCCAGAACAAAAAAAAAAAAAAATAAAAAAAAACAGACTTACCCGGGGAATGACGGGGTGATCCCTCCTCAACAGCCTCCTCACGAAGATCTCCGTTTCCGAGTAATACTTTCGCCTGCTGCCGTCCCTCATGACGATTTGATATAGATGAGGATTTAGTGAGTATATGTTTATGATTTTAATATGGGATGTTATTGTTTATTTTGGGATATTATTAATATTATGTTTTGACCTGTATAGGATGATGTACTTATATAGACTTTTTGTTTTTTCCATAACGGCTACCGGTTCCCACAACCATCCAACTGGAAAATATGAAACCGGCCAGGAATCCACAACCTCCAGCCATATTACAGGGATACCGGCCCTCCGAACTGAGTAAGGGGACTATATACACACCCTGTAATAGGCAACTATCACCGAGGTCAAGTAGGATCGGCCGACCAAAATTTTTTTGCAAACGCAAGCATTAGCACTATTAGCAGTGAACAAGCGTTGAACGCACGACGGTGCAGTACCACAGGCCAGGGCTTGGGAAAACTAAACGGATGGATGGCAGGACCGGAGCAAGAGTTTTTGGTCACAAAATTTGTAAATAGTTTTTAAGTTTTTTTGTAAGGGATGAAGCATGTTCTCTTTTGGCATTGGGGTCCAATGCTCACGGAGTGAGGGCATATGTCACATTAGTACTGGAGGCAAATATACTTGGTGTAAATCCACCCAATTTGCCACTGGTAGAATCGCTGAGCGAGCAGTTTTGTTGCTATAAATAGACACGTTCAGCGAGACGACGGGTAGTAGTTGGCCTACGCTAATCACTCGTTCCCTCCCCGTGAGTAGTGTAACCCCTCTCACTCCTTTCCATCCCTGTGAGTAGTGTAACCCCTCTCATCCTTCGTCGAACTTCAGCGTAATATAACTACTCCTACGATCAACGCAACAGAGAACATGCACATCCTAATCTTATGGTGGTAAGAGATTGTATTGATGTATGGTTGGCAACAATATATTGAAGCTACTATCACAAACTGAGTTTCCCTACTGATCAGCCCAGCTACGTTTCCTAGAGCACGACAGGTGTTGCGGGTCCAGTCGAAGACCCAGTCGAACGCCTTACGTGCCAATATTTTGTCAAAAAGTGGTATAGATACCAGTCGATCTACTGCGCACAGTACAAGACATGCGACCACATCGGACGCTGCTCAGAAAGGGTTGAATTTCGACACCATCAGGCGTGCAGCGGGATGGTCGGAAAATTCAAAAATGTTTTCGTTGGTATACAATAGACCAATTTTAGCGAACGAGCAATCAATCGCAGAAACTATCCTTAGTTCATAATTATCCTTGTATGTCTTAGTCAGAGTTTGTCTTAAGTTTTTCATGGTGATCTCTCTATGTTTTGTATCATGCCTACTTAGATCAGGGTGTTATAATAATATCTTCAATAAAATAGTGTTGTCGCGAATGACTCTCTTTAGATAGCTACATGAAACTTATTTGCGAGAGAAGGTCTAATATAATCTTAAGATTAAACCATATACATATAACCAAGGATAGACCAAACTACCCATTTATAAATTGCGTTTTCGGCCGTTCAATCATTGAATTTTGTGAAAAGTTGTTTCGAAGTCTCAGGCAACATCGCATTTCAATATCGCGCCTGTTGCGTGGGAGTGGCCATCGAAGTCAACAGAGAAGACATAGGCGTAGGCAATTTTTGGTGTTTCGACCATTTATTTTGTTCTATTTAATGATGGTAGAATCTATGGACTGATTATTTTTTCAGTTTTTTTAACTTATAAAATCGAAGAGTACCTTGATTCTTTCTCAGTTTTGGTTTCTGTACGAGAGTTTCTGATCAATTACTTGACTGTCGTATATTTTGAGAAAAACTCCATAGAATGAACTTGTCAGATATTCTACTTTCGAATAATATTTTTTCCAATTTCTATTTATTTTCCACACTTTCTATTTTTACTTTTCTTTGGTTTTTTGAAAAAAACATGTCATGTTGGGTATCATATTACAGGAAAATAACTGAATATTATTAAAAATATATTGGGGTAGCAAAACTGGGGATGAAAAGGTTATGTCAAGAAAATATCACTTGTGGGGTATCATACTTGATAAAGGAAATCAAGTATAGATCATGATGCGATACTGATGCATGATAAAAATATACGGGTTTGCGATACAGGCTGAAATTTTTTTTCAAACATTTTATCGCTTGGGAGATTTCATATTAGAAGAATGTTCTTCGAGACACATATTTTCAAAATTTCAATAGGAAAGATTGGGGTTGCGATATAGGGTGAATAACAAAGTGGGTTAATATTTTTTTTCAAAATATTTCTTATTCAAGAAAATGCGATGAAAAAGGTGATTCCTTTCATGGAGAAATTAAATATGGAAGGTAGATGGAGGTTTTGTGTGAAGTGGCTTCACAGTTTTTTTGTTTTACATAAAAAAAAGCGTTTAGTTAAATTTAAAGAGTTGATGGCCACATCAAAAGGCTCACATTAATGAATACTTTCTTGGAAAAAGGATCTTTGAAATCCAATTTGAAAACGTTCAATGGGTCATTACGTAACCTTTTTTCAGAATAACAAACAGGTCCCTCGAATGTGTAGGATTCATAGACATAATAATGATTGTTATACGTCCATGGTAGGATCCTTTGGCGAATTTGAATTGCCATGCCATCTTTTTCTAACCACCAGAACAACAAAATACATATGTACTCACCTACTAATATTGTATTGATATTTTCGTGAATTTTATGCAAAGAATAAAAGGTAACCTACAATAATAAAACAACTCCACAAATTATTTATTTTTTATTCGCCTCTAAAATGTACAGTCTCATGAAATATCCTTATTTTAAAATGATGTTTCAATATTATCTTGGTCAATAGAATGAGGATTTAAAAATTTTCATCATTTTAACTCAAGGGACGCTACTGATGGCAGCCATCCAACTAATCGATATCAGTTTGACGTTTGGAATAAACATGTCTGCTTACTTATGAAAAGATTGATTATCTCCCAAAAAAATAGTCTTTTGGCACACAACACACTTTATCACGATAAAAAAGTTCAACACAACACAAAATATCACCACAAAACGTTCAAAGTGAGACAAAAGACCAAAATATTCCCAAACAAGCTATCTAGCAATGGCATGCAACGCTGTACTTTGAAGATGAATGAAATCGTAAACGAAAACCTACTACCTGACGAGAGTGTTGCCGGCTTGTCGAAATAGCAAATTGAATTGAAAATAACATCATGTCTTTCCAGGTTTTGTTCCCTGGATAATTTATGATTAAATAATGTTATTAATAAATGATAGCAATTTGAACAGTTCCTAGAATATTTAAGATAAAAATGGATGCGTAGTTTTACGCACATTATACCTCATAGCTTCATGGTTCTTCAAGTTGTTGAAACTTGGCATCATAGCTTGTTTATGGTCATAGGTGTATGATTTCGTTTAATGTAAACATGTTGAGTCTATCCTTGGTTATACGTCTATGGACTTGATTATATGCAGACCTCCTCGAAGTAAATAAGGTCCCAACCTCCCCCCTTCCCTGAGTCATTGCAACAACACATGGCTTTAAATAAGACTGAAGGTGATTGTAGGCGTGGGGAGCTGGTGGGACTGTGAAATCTCAAAAATATGTGACGTTAGCACGTAAAATGAGGGTACTACATGAAACTTATTTACTTCGAGGAGGTCTTCATATAATCAAGATTGAACTTCACTTAGGTAAGTTCGTTTAATCTTAAGAATAAATTTGGGTAAGAGGTCGAGTCTTTTACATTCCATCAGGAAAATTTTTCTGTTTTTCTGCGATGGCAGGGTTCGGTTTGTGTTTGCATACTTTTTCATCAGTCTAACCACTTCTTCGCTATAAGTTTCACCTATCCTCTTGTAGAATGATCCCATTTTCTTATCTATAATTAGAATAAGCAGACGGACAGTGAGGGGGCTACTGGTAATTGACAAATTGTGGATCAGTATAGGGATCGCCCCAAAAGTCTACAGGAGGAAGCAATAAAGTTCTAGGGTGCTCTTCAAGTTGTATATTTGAATCTTACATCAAGCTTTCGCTCATATTTTTGAGCTTCATCAGGAAATCTATATAAAAAACAGCAATCAAACTACAAGTTGGAAAAAATTCGCAGGAAAAACTTACAGATTAGTCTACAACCAACTCCATACAAGGATTAGGTCATGGTGTGGCATTACAGCAGAAAAACTATGCGATATACGTTACATTTGATTTGAATTTGAAAATTGGAAGATGTTAACGAACATGTGTCTGGTATGACCACACAGAAAAATTGACACAATTTTGGACATAACCTAAGTTTGATGACACACGTCATTCACATCGTATTTAAATTGACTTAACCGACAGCATGACGTCAACAAGTTACCTGGTACAATATTATATAGAAAAATATTGGTGATTGCACTACCTAACGACTTATTATGCGAGACATGATGTGTTATTGGCGGTAATTTATATTTGAGAAAAGCAAGAGAAATAACATTAAGAGCAATAAATAATTTAATTAGTGAACATTTTTTTTTACCAAAAGTTATTTATACAGGGGGCTCCTTCCTAATATACCAATCAACTGGTTTAACTCTTTTTGTATAATTTTGTGTTAAAAGAAACGTATAAATTGAGCTAAGGCTATCAACATCCTTTTTGTGGTTCAGACAGTTACTGCAATTGCTGATGTAGCACATTTCAAGAAATTTTCTCTTGAAGTTGTTTTTTTCTGTAGTCAACACTACAGCGTCATTGTAATTAACTATGTGATCATGTTGGTTAACGTGTGAACTGAGGCAAGTCACAGTTGGTTCAAGTCTACAGTCACTTTTGTGTAGAGCTAATCGTTTGGACATTTTTTGTGCTGTCTGTCCTATGTATATGTGATCACATTCGCATTTTATGCCATAGACTACATCAGACTTATTGAGGGCAACTGTACGATCCCTCAAATTGGTGTAAAACTGGTCAACCTTTTTCAAATTATACTCTGCAATTTTTATATTTGAATCTTTGAACAGACTGATCAGAGAATTGGAAAGGCCTTGGATATAGTGAATTTTTCCAAATTTCACGTCTTCAACCAAATCCACATTTTGTCTGACATTATTAGGTCGTTGATTATTACCATGTATAGTTTTCTTGATTATTGGTTTAGGAAAATTATTTTTTATTAGGATTTCCTCTAAAATCTTGACATCCTTATCTATAAATTTAGGGTGACAAATTTTTGTTATTCTATTCTTTAAGGCCAGAATGGTATTGAGTTTTTGTTTCATTGGATGATAAGACTGGAAGGGGATATATCTTCCTGAGCTGGACTTTTTTCCATACCAATCCAACATGACTTCATTCTGATCGGATCTAACAACTCTAGTGTCCAAAAAGGGGACAGATTGGTCTGATTCCTCCTTTACTGTGAACTTAAGTTTATCATTAAATAAGTTGAACAGATCTAATGTGCTCTGTATTTTATCGTAAGGGAGAGCTAGTAAAAGGTCATCTACGTATTGATATATGAACGGAAAAGTGAAGTTAACTTTATCAATTATAAAATAGAGAAGTTTGTTCATGACTATCTTAGCCAAAATTGGTGAGGTGGCCCCACCCATAGATAGTCCAACTTGTTTGTATAGTAGTGGGGTTTTCGTCCAGTATTGGTATAATTGTTGAAGAAAAAAGGTTTCAGCTTTTCTTGGACAATATATTAAACATCAATATCATTTAGCCAACGTTTCGCAACTGGTCCGTTGCATCATCAGGGCTAAAACATGAAAGAACATTACATAATATACAGCCTCTTTCTCAAAATCTACGTATTGTACATATTAAAACTTTTTTCATAAAATCTAACAACAAAATACACAGGAATGTTAACATTACATGACATGTGTAACCAGGACCAAAAACTGTTAAAACTAACCCAGATAATTAAAATTGCGCAATACATATAAAATAGTAAAATTGCGAGTGCATAGATAAGAGATATGGGGCGCTCCCGCATTAGCTCCGCCGTCGATTTTAACAGTACTGACCGTCTGGGCTGGGTCAGTAGTGCACAATTTTTACGAATTCCCCTTCCCACTCTACTGATGATTAACTGTACTATTTTCATTTTGAATTGCTGATCAAATTATGGTAGATGATACTTAAGTTTTGCGTTTCTTGATTGAGATTCACATTCGGCTTGCTTTTATGTATATAGCACATTTCTAAAAACAGTCTTTTATTTTCATTTTCCAATATTTCCCCAGCGCTCAAATTAAACTTATGTCCTTCTTGAAAGTGGTGTCTGGCCAATCCTGTCTTTTGATTGTCAATGTTAGTTATATTACAATCACGACGATGCTCTGATATTCTATTTTTGACGTACTGTTTAGTTTGTCCTATGTTACATGAATTACAACCTCCGCATGGAATTTTATAAATGATGTTGCTTTTGAGATCGGTTTTGGTTGAGTCTTTTGTTCGTGAGAATAATCTGGTTTTGTATTATGAGTAGATATTTTGGCGTTTGTTGTGTTCAGTTTTCTCAAAAGATGTTCGGAAAGATGGCGAATATAAGGGATTTTGCAATATTTAGATGGCGTAATAGAGACCTGTTCTATCTTGTGGATTTCGTTAGTGTTTGTGGGTGGCCGTTGGTTCAATATTCTGTTGACAAAGCTTTTAGGATAATCATTAGCCCTCAGAGTCATGCGTAGTGAAGCGAGGTTTTTGGACCAACATTTTTTGTTAGAAATTTTGTACATTTTATTCGTCATCTGCTTGATTATATTGATCTCTTGATGAATGGGGTGGCAGGACTTATAGTTCAGTAGCCTGTTGGAGCTTGTTGGTTTTTTGTACAGATCGATGATTAAGTCTTGATTTTCATTTATCAGTAATAAATCTAAAAATGGTAGTTTGTTTTCTTTTTCGATCTCTACAGTGAACTTCAAATGTTCATTTATGCTGTTGATTATTCCTAAAGTTTCTTCCACTTTGTTCTTTGGAACCGCTGTTAAAGAATCATCGACATACAGGAAAAAAAAAAGGAACAACGAACTTTATTTGGTCCATTGCCTTGCGTATTATATAGTCCATGACTAGGTTAGCCAATAAAGGGCTTATTGGTGCTCCCATTGGTGTTCCAAAGAGTTGTTGAAAAAATTGATCTTTGTATGAAAAATAGCTACATTTAAACGTAAAGTTAATCATTCGTCTTTCTGAATATCCGTGAACATGCTCAACTGTTCCCAGTGGTCATCTATTATCAGTGGTATAAGATTTGGAGAGATATTTGTTAATAGCGATTTGACATCAAACGAAGCCAGTATGTAGTCGTCTGGAAGGGTAATGCATTTTAGCCTGTTTGCTACCTCCAAAGAATTTTTGACATTATACTCAAATGTCGGTGACAAATTATTAAAAATTTCATGTAGTAACCGCGACATCTTATAGCCAGGATTGTTGACACATGACACAATCGGACGTAGTGGTCTCCCAGGCTTGTGTAGTTTTGGGAGTCCATATATCTTTGGAGAGGTACAGTTATACGATCTCAGCCGTTTCGCTTGTTGTTGGTCAATATAACCCTTAATTTTCAGTTTCATTGCTGAATTATTGTTTTTGACTTGATATTGTCACGTAAGGTGTTGGACTGGGTCTTCGACTGGACCCGCAACACCTGTCGTGCTCTAGGGAACGTAGCTGGGCTGATCAGTAGGGAAACTCAGTTTGTGATAGTAGCCTCAATATATTGTTGCCAACCATACATCAATACAATCTCTTACCACCATAAGATTAGGACGAGCATGTTCTCCGTGGCGTTGTTCCTAGGAGAAGTTATATAACGCTGAAGTTCGACGAAGAGTGAGAGGGGTTACACTACTCACGGGGATAGAAGGGAGTGAGAGGGGTTGCACTACTCACAGGGATCGAAGGGAGTGAGAGGGGTTGCACTACTCACAGGGATAGAAGGGAGTGAGAGGGGTTGCACTACTCACGGGGAGGAAACGAGTAATTAGCGTAGGCCAACTACTGCCTGCCGTCTCGCTGAACGTGTCTATTTATAGCAACAAAACTGCTCGCTCAGCGATTCTACCAGTGGCAAATTGGGTGGATTTACACTAAGTATATGTGCCTCCAGTACTAATGTGACATATGCCCTCACCCCGTGAGCATTGGACCCCAATGCCAGAAGAGAACATGCTCCATCCCTTACAAAAAAACTTGAAAAAATATTAACAAATTTTGTGGCCAAAATCTCTCGCTCCGGTCCTGCCATCCATCCGTTTAGTTTTCCCAAGCCCTGGCCTGTGGTACTGCACCGCCGTGCGTTCAACGCTTGTTCACTGCTAATAGTGCTGATGCTTGCGTTTGCAAAAAATTGTTGGCCAGCCGATCTTCCTTGACCTCGGTGATAGTTGCTTATTACAGGGTGTGTATATGGTCCCCTTACTCAGTTCAGAGGGCCGGATCCCTGTAATATGGCTGGAGGTTGTGGATTTCTGGCCGGTTTCGTATTTACCAGTTGGATGGTTGTGGGGACCGGTAGCCACTAAATCCTTATCTATATCAACTCATCATGAGGGACGGCAGCAGGCGAAAGTATTACTCGGAGACGGAGATCTTCGTGAGGAGGCTGTTGAGGAGGGGTCACCCTGTCATTCCCCGGGTAAGTCTGCTTTTCTTTTTTTTTTTTTTTTTTTTTTTTTTTTTTTTCTCTAGAACGTATGCCTTTCCTTCCCTCCTATATAGCGGCTGCCAATCGTGTTGGTAGATGTGCCGTGCGAGTGTTGGCCTCCCGAGGTACCGGAGGAGGAGCAGGTTCTGTACCACGGACCGTTCCAGGGGGATATCGTGATCCTTACTGCAAAGGTTCGCCCTCGCCGTCCCTTGGTCTATATATACAAGTAGTTTAATAATTAAATTTTTTAAATAAGCTGTAAACATAACAATGTATATGTATATACACAATTGGTCTCACTGACTCTGTTCACCCTGTACACTGCTAGTTATGTGAGGTATCCAATTGCGCTGTTTCCGACCTGCTTCTCGAGCGGCTCGTCTCTGTCGCAAGTGGAATGAGTTGGCATCTATATTGGCCCTCGCTTTCCTGTTCGGTTATCCTTAGTAAATAGGACGGTGGGATTTCCTGGCTTTGTTCATTGTCTCGGGGGTTGGTGGCTGGTTCTGGATGGGCGGGCTGTTGATTTCTCTGTAAGTACTTAAGAGTGTGTTGGCCTATCTTGAATAGAAGATACATCAGGAAAAGGGATAGTGTTACACACGTTAACGAAAAAATCGTGTCGTGGCGACGTGGGTCTGTGACGTTTTGTGCTGATGTTGGCTGCATGATGGCCAGAGGCGTCCATTGGTTCCGGTGAAATAACAGGTAAAGGAGGGCTATTGAGAGTGTTGTGTTCCAAATTATCATCAGGGTTTGGTTTTCTGTGTGCCAATTATAACCATCGATGGGGGGTTGAGCTTCTACCGATTGACGGATACTATCAATGAGGTCGTTGCTGGAAGTGAGGTTGAGGTATGGGATTTGGAGCGTCCAGTTCTGGTTCAAGCATTCCCCTATTTCATCAAACCTTGTCGGATGGCTAGCTGAGAGAGGATTCAGGACGAATGTTTTTAGAGTCGTCCATGCTGCTGGGAGGGTATGTATTATTTTTAGTTCTCCCTCGTCTTCTTGGCAAGGGAAACGTCTTGGGATCAACATTTTCCCATCTAGTTCTAGGCGGCATTGACAAGGCAAAAATACTTTCAAGGATCCGGGTGCTGACACGTTCGATTTTATTGGCACCGTGGTACTTCCACAGTCCAGCACCATTCCTTCCTGTGGGTGGGTTAACAGGAATTCGTCCTCGCTGATCTCTGTTATGATTAGTAGTGTTGATTGGTGGCACCTCAGTGGACAGTGAGTGGATAGGTCCTGCACCGGTGCTCCGTGCAGAAGTTTTCTAGCACAAGATGGCCCCTGGTGGATTCCCCCCGCAAATCTGGGTAAGTAGCACAGTTTGTCGTGGTAGGGCTTGCAAAGATGTAGGCCTGTTCCTGTTATTTGGCGAGAGTGTGCTGGCTGATCCTGAGCGTTTCTTGAAATGGCCATATATAATACGTCGTGCTCAATAGTGCATGTCTCTCGCCCCCAAGCGAACGGGTGAGTAATAAGTTCAAAAATTTCCCATTTCTGTAATTTTTTCCTAATAGGGACTTTAACGTGCACTACCAATTCCTTGTCGGAGAAACTACATTCTGCTATGGGTAGTTCGTATTGTTTGGCCGTGTCCTGTATTGCCAGCGTATGGTTGCTGATCTCTAATTCCCAAGCCAGTTTCTTCAAATCAAGCTTAAGCGTGGATGGTTTTACGATGCCCATAGGTATATGGTGATGTTTGCAGGCCTGCAAGGTGTCCTGCTTCCGTAAGGCTCTGGTAAGTCTAACCAATTTATTTGATAGATCAAAGTTGTTCTTCAGCAATTCTAGGTTAATGTTGATGTTCGTTTTTTCTTCATCCCTGGCTCTGTTACTGAGCTTTTCTAACTAGGTCTCCAGTTTCTTTATTTTATCTTCCGTCACTCTGAATGCTTCTGCCGTGTTCTCCTGCATTTTCTGTAGATAACCTGATTCTTGTCCCAGAGTTTTTATTGCCCCTCCTAAACTGTTTGTAACAGAGTTCAAACGGTTCCTCAATTGATCAGCGTCCATCGTCAAGGAGTCCAATTTTTGCTGGGTAGCCACGCCACAACACCAGTTTAGACCTTCTCCGATAAATGCCAGAGCTCGTTTGTTCCGTCTGTTTGTTTGTCTCATGTGGGTTAGGTTCCAGCCATCCATCAATTCATCGATTTCAATGTCCACTGACCCTGATGTGATCTCGATCTGTCTTTTCGTTTCGCAATACGTCGTCCTCGAGTCTGTACAGCGAGACCTTGTGGTCCTGAAGGGTACCTCTTCATACCAGGCTGTTCTGTACGTGATTGGTATTGAACCTTCGTAAGTGATGACATGTGGTAATGGTTTCCATGAGGCTCCAGCAGTAATTTCCACTTTCTGGGCGACTGTTGCTTGTCCTTGCAACCTGTAATATATACTCTGTTATTGTCTTTCTTTCCTAAGTCTCCCTCTCGACCGCCCTAATTCCTACGTTCCCTTTGCGCTACTATTCTTCCTCGCCATCCGTACAGCTGAAATAGTCCTCCTCTTGCCCATTTTGTTCCTTTCCTTCCCTTGTTTCTTCATCAATCAGAGCTCTTTCTAATGGAGCATTCTCCGTCCAAGGGTCGTTATATGGTAGCATTCTACAGACGTGCACTGTATCCAAAGCTTTCTTTCTACACCCATGTCTCCTCACTTCGTAGTTGACCTCCCCCAGCCTCCTTGTTACCTCATATGGACCAAACCATCTTAACAGCAATTTTTCGCTTCGTCCTACTTTCCTTACAGGAACAAAAATCTTCACTTTATCTCCTGCCTGAAACTGAAGATCCCTGTGTTTATCGTCGAAGCGCACCTTGTCCTTTTCCTGTTTTCTCTGTATGTTCTCTACTGCTACGGCCCTCATTGCCAGAGCTCTCTCCCGCATCTTCAGCGTATCGGTTGACAGCTCGTTGTCCAAGAGTCCTGCCTCTGGTGGTAAAGTGGGCTCTCTTGCGAAAGTGAGCATGAAGGGGCTGAATTTCGTGGTGTCCTGGATGGCAGTGTTGTATGCGAATGTGACAAAGGGGACATAACTACACCAGTCAGTTTGCTCCGTGTTACAGTACATTGCCAGCATGTCCGCCATGGTTTTATTCAGTCTTTCTGTCAGACCATTGCAACACGGGTGGTAGGCCGTTGTGAATTGCCTGCGCACCCCCATCAATTGTGTCACTTCCTTCACCAATTCTGACTGGAATACTTTTCCTCTGTCACTCAAGATCGTTCTTGGGGCCCCATGGATCAGGATCACTTTTTCTAGTATAAATTGGGCCACTGCCTCGGCTTTCCCATTTGGTAAAGCTGCTGTTATTGCATACCGGGATGCGTAGTCAGTCGTAACTACTATCATTGTCTTGCCCTTGTTGCTACGTCGGAAAGGTCCCAACAGATCAATGCCTACTTTGTCGAAGATTGATCCCACGGGAATTGGTTGTAAGAATCCCGGAGTCTTTCTAAATGGTTGACCTTTCCTAGCTTGGCAATCTATACAGCCCTTCACGTATTTTTCCACATCCTTTGCCATCCCTGTCCAGTAGAACCTATTCCTGATTTTATCCAAGGTTTTACTCAATCCTAAGTGCCCACAGGTCGGTGCAGCATGTAATTCCCACATTATCTCCTCTCTCATGGATTTTGGTACTACCAGCAGGTGTTCCACATCGCCTTGTCCCGTATTGAGTTTGTATAGGCAATCTCCATTTAGTCTAAAATTTTTTGCTCGTCTTCTGATGGCTATAGGTGCGACATCGGGATTAATGATGGTTTCTTTCAGGAGTTTAAGTTCGGGTTCCTTGTCCTGTAGGCTCGCAATTTCCTGGCTTTTCATAGCAAATGTTGGTACCTCATTTTGGTTTTCTATTTCCTCTTCTCCTATTGGAGGTAATACCGGGTTCCGCGACAGACAATCTGCGTCCATGTGGGTTTTACCAGATTTATACGTAACCTTGTAATCGAACTCCGCGATCTTCAATGCCCACCTTGCCAGTCGTCGGTTGTTATCTTTTATGGAGTCTAGCCAACACAGGGCATGGTGGTCAGAGATCACGGTGACTGGTCGTCCGTAGATTAGGTGTCTAAGATAGCCCAAGGCCCAAACAATGCTAAGTAGCTCCAGCTCGCTGATGGAGTAGTTTTGCTCGCAGGATGACAAACTCCGGCTGGCATATGCTATGGGATGGTTTTTCCCGTCTTCACCTTCCTGTAGCAAAATTGCCCCGATTCCGACGGTAGATGCGTCTGTGTGAAGGATTGTCTCTTTTTCCGGGTTGTAGTGATGTAGTACCGGTGCTGATATCAGTCTGTGTTTTAGCTCGTCGAATGCACGTTCTTCCCTTTGCCCCCATTCGAACTTCCTTGTTTTCTTTGTCAATTCGTGCAGCGGTCTAGCAATGACGGCAAAGTTCTGAATAAATTTTCTGTAGAAATTACATAATCCAAGGAAGCTTTGGACATCTTTAACTTTCCTTGGAGTCGGAAATTCCTTCACACAGGCTATTTTTTCGTCATCCGGTAGAATACCCTTTTTTCCTACTTTGTAGCCCAGGACTCGTATCTCCTCCCTTAAGTATTCGCACTTGCATGGCTTCAGTGTCAAGTTGGCCTGTCGCAACCGTTCGAAGACTTTCCTTAGTTTCATCATATGTTCTTCTTTGGTTTTAGAGAAAATAATGATATCGTCGAGGTTTATCAGGATTTCTTTCCATTTTAGGTCCCAGAACACTTGGTCTGCCAATTCCTGGAATGTAGCGGGAGCGTTGCATAATCCGAAGCTCAGTACATTGAACTCGTAGGTACCATGACCTTGTGCGACGAACGCTGTGTACTGCTTGGATTCTTCCTGAATTGGAACCTGCCAATACCCGGAGAACATGTCCAAAGTGCTGAAATATTTTGCTTCTCCCAAGTAAGTCAAAATATCATCTATCTGTGGTAAAGGCCAATTTGACTTTCTGGTCACCGAGTTAAGTTTTCTGTAATCCACGCAGAATCTAGTTTTCCCGTCTTTTTTCTTTACTAGTACGACTGGGCTGGCCCAGGGTGAGTGACAAGGTCTGATCACCTCCCCTTCCAACATCTCTTTTCTCTGTTCATCGATGACCTGTCGCTCCTTCTGAGACACTCTATATGGCCTATTTTTGCTCGGCTTGGCCTCTCCCACATCTATGACATGTTCCGCGAGGTTGGTACGCCCCATGGTTCTTGTAGATTTTGAAAAAACGTCCTGATATTCCTCCAATAACCTAGCTAAGTCTGTTCTAGTGTTCGGGTTCTCAATGTTTTGTAGGTTATGATCCGCTAGTGTAACTTGGTCTTCATCACGGTTCTTCTGTAAGTGACAGTTCCATGACCCATTTGGTTCTACCTCTGTTGTTTCCAACGTAGCCATCGTTGTGCCTTTGAATATTCTAACTGTGTCTGAGGAAGTTGATCTTAGTTCTATGAATAGTTTGTCTTCGTTGGAGAAGATGTGTGACTGTATATGCGTCTTCATTTTCACCAACTGGTCCAAGTTATATGAGCATGCATAGGCTGTTTCCTCCATCATGTCAGAGCTGGGTGAGAGACCGATTGTCACAGTTTCTCCAGGGCTAATTCTGAAGTCGTCCCCAGCAGTTAATTTAACCCTACTAGGTACGGTGTCTGTTTCTATCGTCATCAGTGCTTCCTTTCGTATCGACATTGGTCGTCTTTTCTTACAGATTATGATGCGAGTCTCCTCCGTCTTGAACAATGTATACATCATTTTTTCCAGGATGTCCCATTCCTCGGAGTTTAAGCGCCATCCCTTTCTTTCGAAAGCTACTTCTTGGTATCCTTCTTCTCTTGCTATACGTCTTATCGTTGCAAGGCACTTGAAAATGTCCTCCAGCGCTGGTTTCTCCTTGCTAGAATTCCTCACGTGTAGAAAGAATGCTGTTTTGCCTCCATGCCTTGACATCGACACTGCTCCTAATGGTCGGCTATGTTTCCTAGATATCGCTGGGAATGCCCTGTGGATCGCTTTAATGCTATTCCTTGTTTGATAGTCACGGGTTACTGCAAAGCCCCGGATTACCAATCTGTGGAGCTTGTGGATGTTCTCGAATTTCCCCTGAACCACTGTTTCTATTTTCTGTTTGTCTATCAGTGAGTGACTCGCCCAGAAAGCCTCTAAACGAAGAGCCGTATCCATCCTGTTTTTATTTCGAAACAGTAGCCCAGAGAATGACACTGGGTGTTGCGTTTCAACATTCCCTTGAAATAGCCTGAATTGGTGGTGTCCATCCAAGATTAGCAGTTTTTTGGAGAGGTCTATTACTGCACTATGTTTGTTTAGAAAGTCTATTCCTAGGATTAGGGGGAAAGGTGAGCTCCCGATAATTTTCACATCTATGTCGCTCTTGAATTGTTCTATTGTCAATTGTATTTTTGCTTCACCTAGCACTGATATCCTATGACCCCCTGCTGTGGCCAATACCGTGGAACTCCTCTTAAGTGTGATGTTTCTTGCCCAGTCACGTTGTAGTACATTATTTTGAGCCCCAGTGTCAACCAGCGCCTGGAGTAATTGGTTGTTTATTTTAACCGTGATGTATGGAATGCTGGATCGGAATGTGTCCCTCTGACAGTGGATGGCTGGGACCCCTAATTCTGCCATCCTCTTTCGTTTGGGTGCTGGGTTCTGCATGATGCTGCGAAGTGGCCTGCTCTGCCACAGTTGTAACATCTGGGACTATTATTGCTACTTCTGGACCCTCTATATCTTGGTTGTGCTGGAGGTTGGTGGTTTGTGGTTACCATAACCCGGTTGTTCTCTTGGGAGTTATGCCAGTTACTTCTGTAGTTGTACTGCTGTCTAGGCTGAGGATAATAATCTCCCCGTCTATTGGCATTTCCAGGTCGATGGTATTGCTGAACCTGGTTTGGTGCCGGATGTTCTATCGGTACTCTAACCTCCTCTATTTCTTTTTTCGTCGGTGCCCTGTCTATGGTTACCGCTATCTTTTTTAGCTGATCCAGCGAGCTCGGTTGCTTGTTCGGCGGGCTGGTTAACCAGTAGTAGTGGTAATAACTTTCCTCTGATAGGCCTCTGCTGACGAATTTCAGAAAATCCCCGATATCAAATTCGGATTTGTCATCATGGTATAGTACTTGTAACTCGTACAGGAAACTCATTACGGTTTCTCCCTGTTGTTGTTTCCTTTTCTCAACCCGTCTTCTTCTTTCCTCTAAATAATCATTTTCCTCAAACTCCATTTTGAAGTCTTCCAGTATATCAGTCCAGGCGCTATTTACTTTTTCTTTTTTGTATTCCTGAAACCAAATATGTGCTGCACCGCTCAAAAAGGTCTCGAAATAGGCAATTTTCAGTGTGTCGTTCCATCCATTAGCCACGGCCGACCTGTCGTAAGCCTTTATGAACTCTGTTGGAGATGTTTTTCCCGGATGGAAAATTGATGGGCTTACGAATTGTGGTAGCGTTGCTTGTCTAGTTGTGCTGAGTACGTCGGCGATAGTCGTGTTTGCCATGGTGCCCTTTATGATAGTTAGCTGGTCTTCTTGGTCAACGGAGGGTACACTGTCTGAGAGGTTATTAGCTGCTTCTTGCTCGGTACTTTGTTTTTGAACTTCAACGGTCTGGGGTATGGGGACTTCTTGGCTAGCAAACTGCACCTTTACTACCTTCTGTGCATGCGGAATGGGAGAAAGTGCCGGAAACCTGGGTGTGTCCTTTACTGGAGTGAAGATGCTCGCTGCTGTGGAACTTCCTTGGTCTTGTCTAAATTCGTCCAACTCATCCGTATCACTTTTGGACCTAAGGTTGTACCGTGACATCAAATGGAATTTTTTTTCAGGTTCCCCTGTACTCGTCTTGGCAGCGGGAGTGATCGTAGGCGCCTCCACCAAATGTCACGTAAGGTGTTGGACTGGGTCTTCGACTGGACCCGCAACACCTGTCGTGCTCTAGGGAACGTAGCTGGGCTGATCAGTAGGGAAACTCAGTTTGTGATAGTAGCCTCAATATATTGTTGCCAACCATACATCAATACAATCTCTTACCACCATAAGATTAGGACAAGCATGTTCTCCGTGGCGTTGTTCCTAGGAGGAGTTATATAACGCTGAAGTTCGACGAAGAGTGAGAGGGGTTACACTACTCACGGGGATAGAAGGGAGTGAGAGGGGTTGCACTACTCACAGGGATCGAAGGGAGTGAGAGGGGTTGCACTACTCACAGGGATAGAAGGGAGTGAGAGGGGTTGCACTACTCACGGGGAGGGAACGAGTAATTAGCGTAGGCCAACTACTGCCTGCCGTCTCGCTGAACGTGTCTATTTATAGCAACAAAACTGCTCGCTCAGCGATTCTACCAGTGGCAAATTGGGTGGATTTACACTAAGTATATTTGCCTCCAGTACTAATGTGACAATATTTGTTGGTCGGATCTTTTGCTAATCTTTTGTACGTGTCTTGATCTTCAAGCAATTTGTCCATTTTTTCTTCATATTCAGCTTTGTTAATTACTGCAGTATTGTTGCCTTTGTCTGATGTTGGAACTAATAACTCGTCATGCTCCTTGAGAAATTTTTTCGCTTATATGAATTGCTTTTGATGTACATCTTTTGTTGTTTTATGTTGCGCTTTGTGCAGAAAATTGGTCATAATGTTAGTGCAGGATAGCCGAACCGCATTGGCATCCACGATATCAGTGTTATTCTGTATACAATATTCAATATCTGCTGGTAAATTAAACATGGGTATCTCTGAATATAAAAGATCTACAGAGAATTTTGGACCTAAACTTAAAATATTTTTGACATTGCTTGGAATATCTACATCTGTCGTATTAACAAGCCAATTATTTTCCATTTTATCTTCAATATTAACAATCTGTGCATTTCGAGTACGACTCATAAGTTCAATAAGCTTTGCAATATGTTTATCTTTTGACAGTTCAAATAATCTATTATATCGAGTGTAAACTATGCCATCGTATGTATTAAATGTGTCAGGAGATAAGAAGCCGATGGCGGCGTTTTTGTGGGTATTTAGGAGTTTTTCAAGCATGTTAATATGGTGCACGATTACTTTTATCTCCAAATTGAGAATTCTACTATTGAAATTATCTATCGTTCGTTTGATTTTGTTTACAAAGGGGCTATGAAAGTTGGTCAATGCAGCAAATGTCGACTTAAAGCGGTGCTGTAGATGGTCTGGAAACATACCTTCTCTCCGACAGCTAATGAGGAACGTGATTGTAATATAATTAACATTGACAATCAAAAGACAGGATTGGCCAGAAACCACTTTCAAGAAGGACATAAGTTTAATTTCAGCGCTGTGGAAATATTGGATAATGAAAATAATTTGAATAAAAGACTGTTTTTAGAAATGTGCTATATACATAAAAATAAAGTCGAATGTGAATCTCAATCAAGATAAGCAAAATTTAAGTATCATTTACCATAATTTGATCAGCAATTTCCAAAATGAAAATAGTACGGTTATTCAGCAGTAGAGTAGGAAGGGGAATTCGTAAAAATTGTGCACTACTGACTCAGCCCAGACCTTCGACCATACCGATACACGCTTGCTCTAGACACGGTATCTCATTCATAAAATGCAGGTTAACGTGTTGCCAAGACCGTGGGCCGCTCAGTGGTGAGTGCGGCTAAAGGGGTCTCTTCGAGAGTGAGTAGGGAACGTAGTTGCGATACAGCGTCAATCGGTATTCAGTGGCGTCTCCGATTTTCATTTATTTATTATTTATGAAATTAGTACAATCTTTAGAATGTATGCTTTTCAAGTTTGTTTGATTTTTTGTTATCTTATACCTTAGTTCACAAGTTTTTGAAATATTTGAGTTCTTATTTAAAAAATGACGTTTGTAGGCTACTATTTAAATGCGAATTTTGCCTATAAGAAAACCTTTATTATTTAATTTGTGTTGCATGGATTCCTTGTTGAAAGGACCTACTATAAAAGATTGTTTTACAATATTTTGAAAACTATTAATACAGGATGATCAAAAAATAGGACCAAAAATGAAATCGAGAAAACTGCAAAAAATCATTTTTTTCAAATGGAAACACCGAAATTTCATCATTGTATAGTATTTAGCACTTGAAATGAAGGTGAGTTTGCATAAGATTGTCCTGCTTTCCAAAAAATTTTTTTTTTTCAAGTTTGCAATGGACGATGTTTAACCAGCTAACTTTTATTTCCAATGCTGCATAAGATGAAATTATGAAATTTGGTGGTTTCCATTTGAAAAAAATTATGTTTGGCAGTTTCTTTGATTTAATTTTTTGACCACCCTGTATCAATAGTTAAAATATAACAACAAATCTTCCATAGTAGGTCCCTTTCAACGAGGAATCCAATAATGAAGGCTTTCTAATAGGTGAGATTCACATTCAAATTGGTGCCTACAAACGTTATTTTTGACATAAAAACTCAAATATTTGAAAAGCTCGTATACCTAGGTATAGGACATATGACACCTCAAATCTTCCAAAAATTTTGAGTAGAATCCAAAAATGTTGTAATATATAGGGTGTTTTATTTGAAACAATCAAGAGAGTTGACACCCGCACAGGATAGCTATTATTCCATTTGAAGAGAGCATCTTTGAAAATCTCAAAATACAAATTTTCAGAATTCCAATCACTTTATTTACCAAGATATTGTGATGGACGGTCACCGTGAGACACCCTTTATAGAAAAAAAACTTCTTACTCATCCAGAATAGTTCTTCAGAAAACAAAAAGATTTGAGAGAAGTTATTGAAACTACATGTATAAAAAAAAAGGATTTCGCAAAAAATATCCAAATTGGACGAAAGATCACCATTGCAAACAATACAGGGTGCGTCTGAAATGGGTGCTAATTTTATCATGGTGGATAAAATAGAGATGAAAAATCGAAATTATTATCATCTTGACGATACGCTGCGGACATAATAAAGAGACATTGTTGTACCAACCTTTCCGTTTAACAGCGGACATAATATTATATTATGTTACTGTACAAAACGTGATTATTCTATTATAGTCTACTCAGCATGTCAAAATGAGCTCTTATCTTAGACTCACATTGTAAAAAGTATTGAATATGATGACGTATGATATCACAACAATAATTGAATACCACAATATGAAGGTATTTTTTAAATTTTCCATTATTTTTTGAAAATTATCAATATGAAATAGTTGAGGAAAAAAGTCAACAACTTCAAACTGTATTGCTTGTTGAAAATTTATCTAAATCAGCTTGAAGGGCCTTTGAACCCATTATTGAGAAACTCATAATACGATGAAAGGCTTTAGTTTAATCTCGAATTTAAAAGTACCCACGGCACTGGTGGAAAAATTTGACGTAACTCCGGAAACATAATTCGGGGTTAGGTTTCTCCGATTTCCCACACACAAGACACTTTCCACCCATATCAGTCACAACAGAGTACTCACTTCCGAAAAAGACAGCTAAACACTCAAAAATCACTCAAAAATCAGTTGAGAACTCAAAAAACGACACTATCGCTATCTCTCTCTTTCGTTGACAATCGTAGAAAATGCGTACAAACAAGTGGATTTATGAACGGATAGAAAAATGTTAGGGATTTGGCTGCAGCGTTGCCAAGTCATGACCCTCAATTTGCTCGACTTAAGATTAGGAAAAATCAAGGTCTGTGTATAAAATTTCCCTTGCTTACATTAAATTTCTTCATCGATTTATATTTTGAGTTGCTGAATACTGAAAAACAGTAATTGCATTTGAAAGTTTACCTTTGCAATTACTTAAAACATTAGGACGTGGCAACCATACTGCGGCCTTCGAGATGGTCAGACTACAGTCGACCAGAACCGTTTTCTTGGTAGGACATGTTTGCAATAGATAAAAATATAAACAAGCGTGTCTAGAGCAAGCGTGTATGGTCGAAGGCCCAGACGGTCAGTACTGTTAGAATCGACGGCGGAGCTAATGCGGGAGCGCCCCATATCTTTTATCTATGCACTCGCAATTTTACTATTTTATATGTATTGCGCAATTTCAATTATTTGGGTGAGTTTTAACAGTTTTTGGTCCTGGTTACACATGTCATGTAATGTTAACATTCCTGTGTATTTTGTTGTTAGATTTTATAAAAAAAGTTTTAATATGTACAATACGTAGATTTTGAGAAAGAGGCTGTATATTATGTAATGTTTTTCCATGTTTCATGTTTCAGCCCTGATAATGCAACGGATCAGTTGCGAAAAGTTGGCTAATTGATATTGATGTTTTATATATTGTCCAAGAAAAGCTGAAACCTTTTCTGTCCAACTTGTTGTTTGTAAAAAATATTATTGAAAGAGGAATAAGTACTATTATAGATATAGGAAATAATTTCTTTGGAGATGTTGAGTGGAAAATTACAATTGTTTTCGATCAGATCAATGTGCTCATCAGTTATGCTCAAAATTAAATCAAGTGGGATGTTAGTGAACAGAGATACAACGTCAAAAGAAAGTACATGATTAAATTGTCAACTCTACTAATTTAATCATGTACTTTGCGTTCCAATCTCCTATGAGGAGGATATTGTAAATGATCTGTAAGTTTCCTTTCTAGTGTTTCTGGTCTTTTGTAATGTGATTTCATTTTTTTGGTTTAGATTCCTGAAGAAGCTCAAAATTATGTGAGCGAAAGCTTGAATTAAGGATAAATCTACACTTTCTAGAGCAGTTCTACACCTATATTGCTCCCTCTGTTGAGTGCGTGGGGTGATCCCAGTTTTGAAAAAAACCTTATAATATATATATATATATATATATATATATATATATATATAAAGCAGAAGGGTAGCACGACTGGCTAGTTAAGAGAGAACTTGAGGTTAGTGGGGATGCAGTCTAGTAGATTCTTCTTCTTTACGAAGTGGCCATGAGGTAAAAGAAAAACCCTTTGAGGTTATGTGCTTTCGAGATTTATTTGGTCTCTTCTTCAGGACTACTACAAAAATTACTTAAATCAGTACCACTAAAAGAGAATTATTTTTAAAGAAACTCACCACACGTGGGTTAAATAAATGAACTGGGTGACAAACTCCACATATCGGAAATAGCGTGCAAGAATTTGCAAGAGCAAATCTCACTCAAAGATGCTTCATTGCCCGTGGTTGTGTGTAAAAAGGACAAAGGATCAGTACCAGCTACCCAATTTAGAGTAGGACGCAGGCAGAAACAGTTTTTTTAAATAGCGCGCTAGTTTGCAAGTCAATATAAGACATACGTTCTCATTAATTAGATGTGTGGTTCTGACCTGTTCCTATGTAGGTGACTGAGAAAGACAGTGATTATTACTGTTGTGAATAGATCTTACCGGAATCGAGCAATTACGCATGTACAATGATTCATAAACTGCTCTAAGATTGAAAAACATTATTAAGTACCGGTGGAACAATGAAATCAAAGAGCAGATAAAGAAAAAGAAGGAAGCCTGGAAGAACTACCTCAAGGTGAAAACGACAGAAAAATATTAAATATATACAGAGGAAAGAAAAAAGGTAAAAAAGATGATGAATCAAGAGAAAAAGAAAAAATGGGAGGAATTTGGACAAAAAATCGAAAATGCGGCGAAGGGAAACCAAAAGCTTTTCTACAATATATTGAAATCATGCAGAGGCGAACCAAAAGGAAAAAAAACATTCAACATAAAAAGTAAAAAGGAGGAAATATTAACAGATGAACAAGAAATCATGCAGAGATGGGTCGAATACTTTGAAGAATTGCTAGACGCAAACAAAAATACAGAAGCAACAGAAGGGATAGAAGAGGAAACAATGAGTTCGACTTGGGAGACGCAAGATGAACACATAACATTTGAGGAACTGGAAAAGGCAATAAGGGAACTTAAAAATGGAAAAGCGCCAGAAACCGACAACATTACAAGCGAAATGATAAAATACATGGGTGACGAAGGAAAAGAAATATTACTGGTAATCTACAATCAAATATGGAAAGAAGAAGAGCTACCGGAAGAATGGAAAACATCACTCATCGTGCCGATTTATAAAAAAGGAAATAAGCAAGACTGTAATAACTACAGAGGAATAACACTCATCTGCACAGCAATGGAAATATTGGAAAAAATTATAAACAGTAAAATGAGCCACATTATAGAGAATTCAATGCACGAGGCACAAAGTGCATTTCGGAAAAGAAGGAGTACATAAGACCATATATTTACAGTGAGACAAATCACAGAAAAGAGAATGGAACATCCATTCTCTTAAAGGGAAAGGAAAAAATACTTACCTGGCTTTCATAGATTTGGAAAAAGCTTTCGATAAAATACAAAGGAGTAAATTGTGGGACATATTAAGAAAGAAAGAAGTTCAACCAAAGGTAATAAGACTGATAAAGGAAATGTATGGAAACAATAAAAACTTCGTAATCAGCCAAGGCAGACGCTCAAACTGTTTCAAAATTGAAGAGGGCCTAGGACAAGGAGGTGGATCAAGCCCAGTCTTATTTACCATATATATGGATGAAATAATAAGAAGGTGTACAATCAGGACAAAAAAACTGCAAGTAGGCTATAGAAACATGCAAAATATACAAATATCAGAGGCAGCTTTTGCAGACGACATTGTATTATTTGCAGAAAATGAAAGAGACCTTAACAGTAACATCAACATATGGAGTCAGGTGACAAAAGAATATGGAATGCAAATCAACAAAACCAAACAAAAGTTATGATAGTTGAAAAAAACATTCATCAAATGAACATTCAAGTGGAAGGAGAGAGAATAGAGCAGGTCAGAACTTATAAATAGTTAGGGGTAGAACTGGACCAATTAGGAACAACAGAACCAGAAGTCAACAGACAAATAGAGACCTCAACAAAACTTTACTATGCAATAAACAAAAAAATAATAAACAGAAAAAAGATATCCAAAAACACAAAGATGAAAGTATTCAAAACTATCTACAGACCAGTACTGACATATGGATGTGAATCATGGATACTATCTCAGAGACAAGAAAGCAAAATACAGGTCATGGAAATGAAATACTTAAAAAGAGTAATGGGGGAAGGATGGACAAGATCAAGAACAACGACATCAGGGAAAAAATGGATATAGAATCAATCCTAGAATTTATTGAAAAGAGAAAATTGAGTTGGTGGGGACATTTACAAAGAATGGAGAGCAATAGGCAGGTGAAACAGATCTGGGAAGCAAGAGCGAGAGGAAGAAGGATGAGGGGAAGACCACAAAAAACATGAAACCAGACTGTAGGGGATGCACTGGAGAAAAGAGAGAAATCATGGAATGAGGCTAAAGCATTGACCAGAAATAAGAAGGAATGGGCCAGATTCGTGCACAATTAAATAAAATTGAGAAAAAAAAATGTAGACATGTATACATCCTACACCATTTCAAATGGTACAGTATGGGGTTTTTTGATAATATATATATATTAAGTACCGAAAGGTGAATACACTTATACAATTTTATACAGATTTGGTAATTTGGTGACCTAGGGTGATGTAGTAAACTATTTTATTTAACGCTTTTGAAAGTTTTTTTTTTTAAATCTAGAATTTCACATAGTACCCAGAGCACAAAACGCTACTCGTCTGGGGCAGGACGGTCCATCAGAGTTTTAAGATTGTCTTTGCTGAGCTTTAATAAATAACTATAGATCGTGCTGAGGCCCTGTGTGTCACTCTTCTTGTTTAGAGTGAGAGGTTGTTCAAGGTAAATGTGACACATTTCTAAAAATGTCCTCAGGTAATAGAACTTTGCTTTGTCCACGATCTCAGCATTATCCCAATAACTAGGTGATGTTCTCCATCATCAACTTAGTTAGAACTGCAATGGTCCTGGGGTTGGCGAAAAGGGCCTTCAAGGCCTACTTGCCGGGCAGTGGTTTGCCCCCCCAACCATACCATACCAAATACCAGCATTATCCCAGTTAATTTGGTGATTAAGGGTTTTATGATGTTCCGCCAATGCACAAGATGACACACCCCTGGCACAATCAGACTTGTGAGATGTAATTCTGCCTTTAATTGAACGTGACGTATGACCTATATATGACAGTGTACAACTGCTGCATGGAATCTTATTTATCACGCAAGAATTTTTTTGAAAGTCAACATTTGGTTGACTGGTACTAAATAAAATTTTGTTGATTAGACTTTCTGGATACGAGTTGTCAAGAAAGATGTTTTTGAGCGTGTTTAAGGCTTGTTTTTTGGATGAGGGGTGAGAAAGTTTGGTCACCCTTGTTTTCATACCTTTGAGTGGGTTGATTTTGGTTTTTTTAGGGTGGTACGAGTTATAACTGATGAAACGTTTGGAACAATACGGTTTTCTATACCAGGTTGTTTGTGGGGTATTATTTTTGTCCTGGTTACTAGCATATCCTGAAAGGGAATACTATTATACGTTTCCTCTTCTGCCGTAAACTGGATATGCGTATTGTAACTGTTGAAAACCTGTAGAGCCGTTTTGACTTCAACCTCTGGTACCGCCAGTAACAAGTCATCAACATATCTCTTGACAAACGGAATGTGAAACTTAATTCTAGTAAGACACGCCTCCACTCCAAAACTTACTGAAATGGGTGAAATAGTGGAACCCATGGGTGTGCCAAAAATTTGTTTGAAATATAGGTCATTGAAGATTAGGAAGTTTGTTTGAAAGATGAATTCTATAATATTTATTGAAAAGTCGATGTCCATACTACATCAAAACTCACTATTACATAATTGTTAGGTAATTGATAGTCGTTGAACTCATTAACGACGCATATCCAGTTTACTGCAGAAGAGGAAACGAATAATAGTATTTCCTTTCTGGATATGCTAGTAACCAGGACACAAAATAATACCCTACAAACAACCTGGTATAGAAAACCGTTTTGTTCCAACCGTTTCATCAGTTATAACTCGTACCACCCTAAAAAAACCAAAATCAACATACTCAAAGGTATGAAAACAAGGGTGACCAAACTTTCTCACCCCTCATCCAAAAAACAAGCCTTAAGCACGCTCAAAATCATCTTTCTTGACAACTCGTATCCAGAAAGTCTAATCAACAAAATTTTATTTAGTACCATTCAACAAAATGTTGACAACGTGAGTGTGCCAGAAGATAATAATAATCCCATAAATTCACAAGTAATTACACAACAAAACCCGGAAACCAATGTCATAAAGTATTTTTCTCTAGTTCATAAATGGCCTATTTCAGAATCTTTAAAATGTTTTTAAGGATGAAGACATTGTGTTTGCGAACAAACAAACCAAAACAATATCACTCTGAACAAAGCAAAGTTCTATTACATGAGGACATTTTTAGAAATGTGTCACATTTACCTTGAACAACCTCTCACTCTAAACAAGAAGAGTGACACACAGGGCCTCAGCACAATCTATAGTTATTTATTAAAGCTCAGCAAAGACAATCTTAAAACTCTGATGGACCGTCCTGCCCCAGACGAGTAGCGTTTTGTGCTCTGGGTACTATGTGAAATTCTACATTCGGTCTCAATACCCTTTTCATTTTAAATATAAAATAAAACTTTCAAAAGCGTTAAATAAAATAGTTTACTACATCACCCAACCCTAGGTCACCACATAACCAAATCTGTATAAAATTGTATAAGTGTATTCACCTTTCGGTACTTGATAATGTTTTTCAATCTTAGAGCAGTTTATAAATCATTGTACATGCGTGATTGCCCGTTCTCGGTAAGATCTTTTCACAACAGTAACAATCACTGTCTATCTCAGTCACCTACATAGGAACAGGTCCAGGCGAATGTAACCCCGCCGATATTCCATCAAGATGATGTTTTCCGAAGCGGCTCATTGAAACAGAATGGTGGAAAGGTCCACAGTGGTTACAAAGTTCTTCAGAGAAATGGCCGCAACAAACTTTTCAACAAGAAAACGATTTGATAGATGCAGAAAAATCGAAGCAGGTGACGAATTCACTAGGAAAATGAAAAGTCTCATTTTTATGGAATGACTATTTTTCAAGTTATCACAAGCTGTTTAGAATGATGAGACTGAGCCAACTCAGTAACTCGTTCTAGAAAAGAATAAAGTTTTTTCGGGTCACCATTAAATTTCACTTGCCATTCACTTAATGGAATATTGCGACTTGCGCAGTGGACTATTGGGGCAGCGACATTTATGACAGGGTTGGTATTGACGGGGAGAGTTTCTACTTCAGAATTTGTAGTGAGTTTATCACTAAGATCAGCATCCTATTTAATACAAGTGGCAGTAGTTTCTTGAATATAAGTGTGGATTTCATCACGGTTATCTTCAGGAATGGGAATTCGCCTTGCTCTACCAAAAACATGGGATAATCGGGATTGCATACGCAAATATACTGAATCAGTGGGGGAACCTTCAAAATCCTCAATGATATTCTCAATGGACTCAAGACTTTTCTTAATTTCTGAACGTTCTTCCAGAAAATATAGATTAGCTTCACCAGCCACTATAAAAGATCCAGGACGAGATTGTTGTTCCTTCCTAAGAACTTTTCCCAAAATTTTTCTTTTATCAGCAACATTCCTAGCAGTAGCAAGTAGACGAATCCTCAGTTCGTAATCAAGTTCATGTTCCAACAAATGATTAGGCAAAAAATTGTAAGAATCCATTTTGAATAAAGAAGAAAAAATTTTATTAGAAATAAGAAAACTACTAGAATGTCAGGGTTGTCAGGGTTATCAAGGTAATAAGGGTAATCAAGGTTATCAGGGTAATCAAGGTTATCAGGGTAATCAGGGTTATAAAATGAGAAAGCTAAAGAGAAGAAATAATGCTATTAAATCAATAAACAAATGTCAATTTACCTCCAAGTAAATTAAACTATAATATACCTACATACACTGTATCAAATTTCGCAAAGTGTCAAACGCAGCCTAAATGAAAGAAGAAAAAAAATAATTACGTGCTGAGCGATACGTAATAAGAAATTTTGACACAAAAAAAAAAGAAGAGATATTTATCTCTAAAAACAAGGGCAACGCTAACGAGGGTTTTCTTACTGACTAAAAACGAAGAAAAGAATTTTAAATGGTAATGAAAATCAAACAAATGCTAATCAGTGTATTTTCAACCTTCCAGCATCAACAGTGAATTTTCAAGTTTATTCTTGAATTTAGAAAAAAAAATCAAAACGAACCAGGCCCCACGTCTTTGGGCGTCATTTCTTTATTGTAGCCTACCTTTTGATCTTCCCAGTTGGCTTCAACAAATTTGGCTGCGGCAGCTCTTGTAGTCGTTGGCGATGGGTGGTAGAGTAGGGTTTCGTTTTGATTAAGATTAAGTTTGAAAAGAGGGCGCCACTTTATTTTTTATAGGTTAAAACAAAGAAACCTTGTGTAAAAAGATTCACTGTGATGTCTGGAGTGGAAGAAAACACTGCGTGTCCCAAAACACTGTAACTAGCATTTATTTACATAAATATACAGTTTGTCGAATAAGGTTGTAATAAGGATGGTTTTAACATCAACCCTGATGATTCACTCACTGAACTTTGATACAGTTCAGGTGGTTAAATATTATTACAAAGTTTTTTCAAAAAAAATCTACTGATAGGTACTGTTATAAAAGAGAAAGTTATGTATTGAAAAAGGATTTACAAATCCGCAAAATAGAAAATGTGAATTAAGTTACATTTAAACCGGTTCTACAGAGAATAAAATGTTCATGAACCTTTTAGCGTGTAGTTATACGTATGTATGTCAATGTACGGCGCAAGTATAAGTACCATTCAGTTACATAGATAAATGTTATAATCCAGTGATTATAAGTAAATGTTATGAATTAATAAATAACTAGATAAGGAAAATTAATACGACGAAAGAATTTGATATTTTGGTACGAAAGAGTTATTTGAGAAATATTCATGAATTAAAATAGCAGAATGACTAAGATTTACACGTTGAATTTTATGTAGAAAATTGTTGAGTTTATAAGAAGAAGAATTATTGATATTAAGATTAGTAATAAAAAACTGGCCTGTTATTGCTGCTGTTGTCTCAAGACCATCAGCCGTGGAGCGGATTCTTTTTCACTTCGGCGGTGCGGGTAACTCCAACAACTCAAAGGGCCATTCCTGTGAGAAACTTCAGCTGCATCACGACAAAGTGATAGTCTCTAGACACCATGTAGATAAGGGCGCCAATGAATACTTGGCGAATATACCATTAATATCGTAATTTTGTATCAACGGTCAGCATCAGTAAGAATGATTCGGAATGGAAGAAAACAACAAAAATAGAAAACCCTGAAACAATGTTTCATTTTCAAAATCCACCTCATGGGGAAAGTAGGGTTAAGGGACTCACCTCGTTAGGTTCTTGAGAGTTCAACAAATACCCATGCCATCACTGGTTAAAACGCATCCATATCTTCAGAGGAGGTTTATGGATATTTTAAGAACAGAAAGTTACGTTAAACTTTAGCGATGCATATTAATTTTTAATAAAAAGGCCGCTCAGTACATTTTACGTGTGGCTTTCAGCACATCACGGGAACAAGTCCTCGAGCCAGGCCGAAAAGAAAAATGATATACCCCCATCGATCATGAATCAAGAGTGTCAGATGGACATTGAAAAATGTCACGTATAAAGCGATCAATCAACTGGACAGAACCAACTGACCCCAGAAGATTACACCTTATTACCATAATGCAGACCGAAAATGGGAAACATTGCAACATTGCCGGAAACTAACAGCTGTGATATATGAAGGTTAAAGTGATTTGTTGATAAATATTGGAGAAACCGATTTAGAAGATTAATAATTAGTGAGTACCATTCAAAAGGAAAATGTGAATGCTACAACTTGAAGCGCCGATATTTTGGAAACAATGAACTAAGGCATAATTCATAATACCTAAAACAAAGTAAAATATGTAAATTCAATTTTCCCATTGACTCTGAATTTCACACCCAATATCAATTTTGGTTCTCTATTTCATTCATTTATGAAATAGAGATTTTCCGTTATTTATAACCAATAATGTGTTAATCACGCCACGCACATCAAATTTTTGCATTTCAATTTTGACGAACGCTTCAAAATAAAGAAAGGTTTCATTTTTTCATCAAAAAAAGAGTTTCTTTATTCAAAAAATCAGATTCAAGAAAGTATGTTATTTTACAAAATTCACAGTTTTAACTCATTCACACATCAATAGCTAAGTAATCCATATACAAAAAAGAAAACATGGTGTGTAGCATCGTATACGTGACAGAAGTGAAACTTCTACCCTCACTTTTCAATTTTCTTCTTGATGTTTTGATCAAATTCCAAATGGAACCCACATACCTGATTTGAACAAAATCCTTTGGAAAATAACAAAACCATGTGAATATAACCTCACTATGTGGTTTGTTTCAACATTTTTTGATCAAATCTCAAATAGAACACATACCCAATTTGAACAAAATCCTTAGGATAATAACAAAACTGTTTAAACATAACCTCACCAAGTTTTTCTTTTATTTTTTGATCAAATCTCAAATAGAACCCACACATGTAAAACCCAATTTGAACAAAATCCTTTTGAAAATAACAAAACTACGCAAACATAACCTCACTATGTTATTTTCTCAACATTTTTTGATCAAATCTCAAGTAGAACCTGAATACCTAATTTGAACAAAATCCTTTCAAAAATAACAAAACCATCCCGAAAACTATGTAAACATAACTTCACTAGGTTATTTTTTTCTTCAAATTTTTTGATCAAATCTCAAAAAGTACCAACATACCTAATTTGAACAAAACCCTTTGGAAAATAGCACTATGTTCTCTTTGACGAAATCTGAAGTTTGCGTTACATTTTTTCCAGTTCACTCCCCATGTCGATAAATTATCAGAACGCCGCAAAAGAAGTTTCACTCAAAAATAGATGCAGGAAAATAAAACAAAAAAAAAAGTTCGCATACAAAATTTGAATTATTTTTTCTTATTAAATTGATTTCAATCATTTAAAAATTATTGTTCAATACTCATTTTCTCCTCGCATTTCTTAAAAAAAAGGCTCGCGTTCTATAGCTAATTACCAGCTTTCTCTCTGTTTATCTTTTTTTGGTAGGTGAATACATTTTTTTCTTGAAGTGGAAGTTGTTGTATTTTTACAATCTGGCACGATCAAGTTTATAAAAGTCGACTCAAAATCAAACAATAACCACAAAACACAAAAATGGAATAGTGAAATTGCCTTTTTTAGGCTTTGTGTGTTTCCAAGTAACGTTTGGGGAGTGAGGTATATGCAGCACCATTGTGTATGAGTACCTATATTGTACCTACGAAACAACAGAAATGAATAACAGGAAATTGACATATGTCATTTTCGAGGCTTTCTATGATTGACAAAAGACTTTTGAAAACGTGAAAGTATACATGGCTTTTAAACTCCGCACGCCAATACCTTGAAAACGAATACAGATATTTCATTTCTGTGAAGAGTAGTCAATGAAGGGAGTCAAGAAGTTATTCTTCACAGTTAAATAGACTCGACGCCTACCAAGAGTTGAGCGTCGTGACGCGTCGAATAAAATAATCGATTGCAGAGACTTTGATATTTTGCAAAAGAACATGTTATATATAAACTTTTTTGTTATTTGGAAGAACTCATCTATCTTACTCAGTTCTGAGTTATAACGGTTTATAGTAAACATTTCATGATTGACATGCAAATGCAAAAACGGATGATTTATATAATGACATGACAGAAAAAGTCATGTTAAGGATCAAGTAGATTATCTTCAATGTTGAATAAATTCGACGCCTACTTAGAGCTAAGCGTCGTGATGCGTCAAAAATATAAATCGTTTGCAGGGAATTTGAAACTACGCGCGTGTGAAAGAACATCTTATTCATGAACTTTTTTGTTATTTACTCGAATCTATTTATCTCACACATTTCCGTGTTATACAAGTTTATAGTAAACAGTCCTTGATTGTCAAAAAATGTGATTACGGATGATTTTTACAAGAATGCAGACTCAATTTCTGTAAGAAGTGCTCAGTGTATGGCGTCAAGTAGATATTTTTCAAGGTTAAAAAAAATTGACGCTTTCCAGGAGCTAAGCGTCGCGACGCGTCAAAAATATCAATCGATTGCAGGGACTTTGAAATTACGCGCATGCGGAAGTACAAGTTATTTTTGATTTTTTTTGTTTTTTACTCGAACCCATTTATCTTGATCATTCCTGAGTTGAACTGGTTTAGTAAAAATTTCTTGGTTGACAAAAAATTGATGCGAAAATCATCCGTAATCGCATTTTTTCTTATCAAGAAATGTTTACTTTAAACTGGTATAATTCAGAAAGAAGAAGAATAGGTAAGTTCAAGTAAATACCAATAAAATTTACATATAATATGGCTTTCGCATGCGAGTAATTTCAAAGTCTCCATATTCCGACGCTTGACTCTTGTAGGCGTCCAATTTCTCAAACTTTGATAAATATTCACTTGACCTCATGCACTACTTTTTACAGAAATTGAGACTAGTATTCTTGTAAAAATCATCCGTCATCGCTTTTTTTGTCAATCAAGACATGTTAACTTTAAACCGGTATTACTCAGCAATGAGTGAGATAAATGCGTTCGATTAAATAACAAAAAAGTTTACAAATAACATGTTCTTTTGCATGCGCCTAATTTCGAAGTCCCTGTAATCGATTTATATTTTTGACGCGTCGCGGCGCTCAGCTCTCGATAGGCGTCGAATTTTTTAAACTCCAAAAAATATCTACTTGACCCCATACATTGAACACTTTTCACAGAAATCGAATATTTATATTCGTTTTTGAGATATTGGCGTGCAGAGTTTTAAGTGAAAAACCCTGTATACTGTCCACACATTTGAGATGGATATTCAGAAGAAGAGCGTGAGTCAAAGTCATGGTTATCGCCCTTATTTGCTTACTTTTTCATATAAATTTGTCGTACAAATTGCAATCTACAAAGCTCTGCTCGTCTTCAAAATTCACAGTTGAGAGAATGACTCCAAATTTGTCACATAACTTATACCACATCTAATTAACCAGAAGACAAAGCTATAGTAGAGTGACATAACCCACTTATGATCACCATATTATACAGCTCAAATACCGTGTCAGAAAACTGTATTCAAAATGCATTTGACGTATTATTGTGTCTTGAAAAAAGTACAGTTTATCACATGAAAGTGAAGCAACTTGATAGTTATCTGCATGTGGAAGATGTTTATCGGCTGTGCAATAAAATGTGTTCTAATTAGTTAAAAGAATCTATGTCTAGTGCCAATTCGTCTCCATCGCAGTCACATAGCAAATCTCCTGGCGGCAACGTCCTCTGTGTGAGCGTCCCTGAGGATCCATGCCGGTTGCTTTCCGTCCACGTCGCTCTTCTATTGTCGTGTAACGTTTGTCGTCCTGGATTTTAGCGTTTCCTCCGTGACAGGTGAACCAGTGGACCTATGGGATGCTCGGATATATAGCTGCGTGTAAATTTTGAATCTATCCGACGAAGAAATAATCTTTTTTTCTATGGAGATCCAAGTCAGTCAGTCAATCCTCGCGTTCATTTGCGATGAATGTCATTTCATTGATGTTGATGACATGGGTTTGGGTATCTTTGCTTCAAGTAGACATTGATAAAATTATTAATAATGAGAGTCGTGACTATGTGAAAGGTCAAACTTGATAACAAAGGGAACAGTTTGACTCTATCATATTTCATGCCGGTAGGCGCTGACTTTATTTCAATAACTGTTGATCAAAACTGATTGAAATGATTTCATAAAAAGGGGTCTTCTATCATTTAGCGACCCACGTATTTCACACTTTTTTTGTTATGGTTTGATAGTAGACTCTCTATCGAGTGTTGAATAGTATTGTTCTTTTTGAATTGTATAAATATTTGTTTTTATTTTTACATTTGGCAACAGAGACATTAATGTCAAATGCATCGGTGATTCGATACACAATCAAATCAAACAAGTGAATAATAACCTAGTGACTGTCGTTTGATGAAGATTGAAAAAGACTGCTCTCTTCAAAATTGTACCAAAAGTTAAAATAAAAATTAATTATCAATATACAGTCCACTGTCCATCATTTAGAGAATTTCTTGAGCTATAGAAGAAACAAAATGGTCGTTACGAGCCAGATCTTAGCAGAAGATAGCAGAAAACCAGACGACAAACACAGAGGAGACCCGCCAGCCGCTATTGTTTACTGCCAACTCAGAAAAATTGCAGCGGATCTGGGCAGATAATCGCTTCCTGTTAGTCCGATCCAGTTACTATTTATTATACTTTTATAGATTATTACTGTATTGATCGGTTACGCATGATTCAATAATTTTTCATCACGTAATCGTATCTATAATACACAATATTGAAATAATTCAATATGACGTCCGAATTGTCAGATGCTGACAAAGCTCTGTTATCAACCTACAAACGTCAACGAGGGGCTCTCAAGGGCACTCTCACAAAACCCAAAAATTATGTGGATAAGATTGACACACAAGTTATTGACGAGAAAATCTATCATAATTTAAATTCGCGAGTGGAAAGATAAGCACTTTTGTTCGAACAATATAGGGATGTTGAAAGTCAAATATTCAATTTAGAACCTTCCCAGACACTTCCAGCGGGCAAGGCGCAGGAAGACGATTTCGAGGATTCATATTTTGAATTAATAGGGTTCATAGAATCATTGACACAAAGCGTTGAAGATGCCAGAAAATCTGATGTGATTTCACAGAACAGCGTTAACATCGCTAGAGGTGGTCGCATCAAGGGAGGATGTTCATTTCATCAAAATGCTCTCCTTGGTGGCACAGGATTTCCGAATAAAGTGAAATTACCTCCAATTACCGCTCCTACTTTCGATACTAACTATACTAGCTTTTTTCGATTCAGGGACGCATTCAAAGCTTTGGTACATGACAATCCGCAATTATCTGATATTGAGAAGTTCATACATCTAAAAAATGCATTAAATAAAGATGCTAATCAGCTCTTAGAACAAATAGAAATTTCGGCCGATAATTACCACGATGCGTGGCAGCTACTTGTTGAACGGTACGAAAATAAAAATTTAATGATTCATAATCATTTGAAATCGCTGTTTGAATATCCAAATTTAATAAAAGAAAATTACTCCGATCTGAGAAATCTTTATGACAGTTAAACGAAACATGTGCGAGCACTTAAGACCTTAGGCGAATGCACTGAGCATTGGGATAGGTTAATTATTTATTTGATGTCAAATAAATTTGATTCAAGTACTCGCAAAGAGTGGGAAATGTTTAAAGCTCATCAAGCTCAGGTGCAAACGGAAAAAACAGAATTGCCAAGTATGGTAGACATGAATACGTTTTGAAAGGCCAGGTGTGAATTATTAGAAAAGATTCAGGAGAGTAAAGATAGAACTGAAAAGGTGAGGTTCAAGTCAAACAGCAGCCAAAGTTATAACAGTACGAATCAAGATTTATTATCATCATCATCAATTTATACTTGTCAGTCATTCATGAAATTATCTTCGGAACAAAGAGTTGCCGAGGCAAAAAAGATTAAATTGTGTCTTAATTGTTTGCATAAAAATCATTTAACCAGGCAATGTAAACAAAAAAGATGTACTATTTGTCACAAGCCACATCATACTTTCTTGCATATAAATAATTACGTGCCACAGAACGTAAATAAAACAGCCGACATGATTTTCGCGGGAAAATCGCTGGCAGGAGACGCTGGAAGCAGAAACACCCACAGCTGTGTGGATGATTTGATGACGATAGACGAAGCTGAAGAAGAAATAATCCACGTTCAAAGTCAAATGGAACCTTCGACGTCGGAAAATATATTGGTTTCGAATGCTTCCACGGATGTGTCTCAAGTTTTACTGAGTACAGCTATAGTAAAAATTAAAATAGGTAACAGAATCGAACATTGTCGTGCTCTTTTGGACGGAGGTTCAATGAGTAATTTCATGACTGAAGATTTATGCAAGAAATTAAATTTGAAACCTAGAAAAATTAATCACATTGTCAAGGGCGTAGGTCAAGCTATGACAAAAACTGATGGTCAGGTTGATATTACGATTATGTCGCGGTTCGGAGATTAAAGCATGGATTTGAATTTCCTTGTCATGCAATACATAACTGAGAATCTCCCAATAAAGTCATTTGATATAAATTTCATACCATTGAACCATAATTTATGCCTGGCAGACCCGGAATTCAATGTTTCAAGTAACATTGACATTTTACTTAGTGTGCCAGTATTTTATTGAATACTTCTTCCGGAACAAAAGCAATTTGGTCCAAATATGCCTATTCTACAAAATTCACGTTGAGGATGTACCTTTATCCGTGTCATGCTTAAGTAGTGAGGAAAAAGGATCATAAGAGGAACAAATTGGTAAGTCCTGGAAGATCGAGGAGGTCAATTCCAAGAAAAAATTTTCTCGGGAAGAGCAACAGTGCGAGAATTATTTCTTGAATACAACCACGCGAGATACTGATGGTCGGTTTATAGTCAGCATACCATTCAAAAAATCAATAGAGAACTTGGGAAAATCACGTGATATAGCTCTCAGCAGATTCTATTCGCTCGAGCGTAGATTAGAGAAAAACGCAGCTTTGAAAGGCGAATATTCAAAATTCATGAATGAATTTGAAAGCATGGGGCATATGACGGAGATTCAAGATTCCGAGCCTAAAGAACCTTGAAGGAGTTTCTATTTACCGCATCATGCAGTTTTAAAAGAGAATAGTTTAACCACAAAATGCCGGGTAGTGTTTAATGCTTCTCAGAAAACCGATTCCGGATTAAGTTTGAATGATGTTCAATTCACTGGCCCTTTACTTCAAAATGACATATTTTCAATATTATTGAGATTCCGGCGGTATCGATATGTTATTTATGCGGACATCTCCAAGATGTATCGACAAATTAAAGTCAAGAAAGCGGATTGCGAATACCAAAAATTATTTTGGAGAAATAATTCGTCGGAAGAATTAAAATGTTATCAAATAAATCGCGTAGTTCATGGGTTCGCAGTAGCACCTTTTCTAGTCATACGTTGTTCAATACAAATGGCGGATGAAAATGAACAACGATTTCCAAAAGTTAGTAGTATCATAAAAAACGATTTTTTCGTAGATGATCTTTTAACGGGCGCTGATGATGAAGAAGAAGTTTTAAAAATTCAAAGAGAAGTGACAGAAATTCTGAATGATTATGGTTTTCCTTTGCGAAAGTGGTTATGTAATGATTTTGAAATTTTAAATAAGTTTCAAGGCTCAAACACTCAGGATATTCTTTTGACAAAAAATATCAAATGATTTTACCAGCTTCGCACAAGTTGACCGAGCTTATTTTATTAAAAGAACATGAACGACTCATGCATTGTGGGGCACAACAGTTACTTGCCTCAGAAAGAGAACGTTTTTGGCCGGTAGCGGGTAGAAATGCTTGCGAAAAGGTAATTAGAGGCTGCGTTAGATGTTTTAAATGTAATCCTTCTCATTCTGGTTACTTAATGGGAAACTTGCCGAACGTAAGAATCAATGAATCATTGGTTTTCACGAATGTGTGAGTTGATTATGCTGAACCATTTTTAATAAAAGATCGATTGACACGCGGCGCAAGACAAATCAAAGTTTATATGTGTTTATTCATTTGTCTATGTACCAAAGCTGTTCACTTCGAAATGGTTACTGAACTTACAACAAAAGCGTTTCTGGCATCTTTAAACAGATTTGTCGGCAGGCGAGGCAAACCGACAAGTATTTGGTCAGATAATACGACAACTTTTGTTGGCGCTGACCGTGAACTGAAAGAGATTTCAATTTCTAAGTAAAAATCAAAAAGAAATCGCCAACACTCTTTCAAATGACATGATAAAATGGCAGTTTATCCCAGCACGATCTCCAAGTTTTGGTGGTATCTGGGAGGCGGGAATCAAAAGTGCTAAGTTCCATTTCAAGCGAATCGTCGGAAATGCGAATTTAAATATCGAAGAATTCAATACAGTAATAATACAAATTGAAAGTGTTTTAGATTCGCGGCCAATATCTCCTATTTTCCACGATCCCAACGATTTAAACGCACTTACACCTGGAAACTTCCTGATTGGCAAGGCATTGACAGCAATTCCGTATCCAGATATTTCTGATGTTCCTGAAAACAAAATGAACAAGTTTCAACATCTACAAAATATTATGCAGAATTTTTGGCAACGTTGGAAAAAAGAATATCTATGCGAACTTCAAGTCAGAACCAAGTGTAAAAAATTTTTTCTCAAAATCCAGTGACGCACTGCCAGATTTTTTTTATAGGGGTCTTCAATCCCTATAACGTGATTTCTCAGTGAAAAAAATGTGAGAAAATGACGTTTTAATTGAAAAAAATCAAAGAATTCAAAGCCGCCATAACAATAGCATGGATCAACGCTTACAATGGTTGAGCCGATTGAACGGATGAGCGATGTTACCAAGTGTTGGAAAACAAGAGGGCTGTCAATGTCGTGAATTACTTTGATTATCATTATCATATCAAAATAATCGCTGAAAAAATAAGAAATCAAAATTAGTGATTTTCAACTTTTTATTTCAAAGAATTACCTGAAGATTATGAGTGATTGCGTTCTGTGATATGATGAATCATATTTCGGAAGAAGGACCAAACCAAAACTAACCCAAATTAGTCAAAACTAACAACCTAAACAGTTTTGTCGTTCATGATTCTCAATGCACAGATGTCGCATACGAAACATCTATTTTCTCTAAACAGAGCATAACCAAAACCTACCTGATCTTACCCATAATATCCAATAATTAGCTCAAACAACAGAGCAAAATCAACCAGACGTAAAATGTACCTAATTATACTCAAATGATGTCGCTCACGCGACATCAAATTTTTGCCAAACTGACCCAGACTAACCAAAACTAAGCCAAACTCACCACTTTATCCCAGGCCAACCAAACCAACTCAGACTAACCAAAACTAACCAAACGAGCCCAAACTAACCCAGACTAACCAAAACCAACCCAAACTAACCAAAACAAACGCAAACTGACCAAAACCAATCAAACCAACTCAAACTAACACAAACTTATCCAAACCAACTAAAACTAATCCAAAGTAACCAAAACCAACCGAAACTCACCAAAACTAACTCAAACTAACCAAAACTAACCTAAGCTAAGCAAAACTAACCCAAACTAAATAGAAACTAGCCCAAACAACAAAGCAAAATCAACCAATCGTAAAATATACCTAATATATACCTTAATGATGTCGCGCATGTGACATCAAATTTTTTTCAATTCCAAACTAACCAAAACCATCCCAAACTAACCAGCTAAAAAGTTTTGCCGTTTATGCTTTCCGCAATGCTCAGATGTCGCTCCCGCAACATGTGTTTTCGCCAAAAAGAGCCTATTCAAAACCAATCCATTTAACCCCCAATAATCAAGAGCTAGAACAACCTCATTGGCCTAATGAAAGTCTTAAATATGAAAAACGATACCATTACAGCATGAAATTTTGATAGCTACATACTGGAAAACAACGAAATAAAATTAAACATAAAATTGGCAACGTCGTTTACAAAGCAATCCCACAAACTATTGGTACGTCAAACTGTCAATTGATTTTAGCTCTCAGCTGTTATCATAGACTCATATTGCTGTGTGGGGATCACCAAATTAAAAAGTGTACCCATAAAAATCAAATAATGTTGTATTCATGCAAATTCCAGACTATTTTCACATTTTTTCCTAAAATAGAATGTATTTAGCGTCAAGAGTGACTTATATAAATGCAGTATTTCGGCATATTTTGTGATAAGAAACTTCACAAAAAGGTTAGAAAATAAGGATAGTTTTGCTTAATTCTCTAAAAAAACTGAAAATACCGCATTTTTTTTTCTTGTAAATATGTGTTTTGGAAGGTCAACTATCATTCTGTAAAAAGAATTTCATGGAATGCGTGGGTCACTATAAGACACAAGAGCCAATAAAAAGAATTTTGATGGAGAAAAATTTTTGAAAACTACCGATTGCATTCTAGAATCGATTCAATTCTGTGTCTCTGATATTTCCTTGTGCACCTGTGTAGTACCCACTAGTCCAGGAGGTAGTGGAATTATTTCGTACTTATTTTCCTAGTCGCTGTATTTGAATGAATCTTTTAGTGACAAAAAACAAGAATTTTTTAATCTGACTAAAATTTCTGGATGGATTAAAAATCAAAAACAATGCAAGTACACTTATTTTCCCAGTCATGGATATCTAAAATTCACTAAAAAAGAGCATTACATTTATGAAAATAGCAGTCTGGCTTATCGCAGGTGGTTGAAAGAGAGTCTGGTGAGTGGGTGACTGATAATTTGCGGATTCAACAATTTTTATTTGTAGGACATGTTAATACTCACAGATTATCTGGACTATTTTTTCTCTCAACTTTAGTATACCTCTCACTACTAGCACTATTTTTATCACTGGAAAAAAAGGGGGAAAATACGTTAGAACAAAAACTCGGAAATTCCCAAATTGAGGTACATTTTAATTAACACCTGTAAAAGGCTTGGACAATTTCTCATGATTTTGGTTTGAGGCTCATTGACGTACCGAGAGGTAATGAAAGTATAATTGTTAAAGTGGCTATCGCTTATCAACGAATTATATGTCAAATTTGGGCTTGTTTGGAAAAGGGATGTAATCACTTTCAAATATCAAATCCAGTAATACGAGATAGTTTCCAGTAAAATGTCTAGGAGGCCCAATTTGAATTAAAAAAATTTATTTTGATTTTGCTACGAGATTGTAGATGGAACGGTATAATTCTGATAGCAGAATCGTAATTGAATTTGCAAGCAAAAACCTGAAAACCGCATTTGGATATCTTTTTTTGTGTTCGAGTTATTTCCGAACCAGGAATCTTTGACGCTTAAATCAAAGAAATGATTGTTTTTGTGGTTATATTGGTTTTATTAATAATAATAGCTAGTCCAAATCATGTGAAACGTTTTAATTTGCTATTTTAATGGAACAAAACTTATGGTAGTAGTCGGAGAGCCCGGTCGATTTATATACCCTGAGTCTCTTTTCGCTTCTAATTCTGTATAACCGATACATGATGCCTGCATATAACCCAAACTAACCCAAACGCCAACAGTGCGTGCCCAATCCTGCCGGAAGCGATTAATGTCCAGAATCAGAGGAATCCACCGCAGAAAAATTCGTTGCGAATAGGGGTCTCCTAAAACGCGGCGAATTCATCTGATTTTTGACACATTTGTTTGTTCCGCATCGAATTTCTTTGATTTCTGACGATTTATGACCATTTGCATGTAGAATGTGTCACAAAGCGGCAAAACTTTGTCAAAAATCAGAGAAATGCGCATCCGCAAATCAATGATTGAATTAATTACGTCCGGCAGGATTTGCGCAGGCATCGTTGGCGTTTGGAGTATACATATGCTTTCATGATGAATCGGTTGTACAGCATTCGAAGTGTAAAGGAACTCAAGGTATATAAATCGACCGGGTTCTTAGACTTCAATGTAATTATAATTGAATCAAGAAGTACAATAATCCATAAGTAGTGGATCTCGGTAGTGGGTGGAAAAACATCGGCGGGTTTCCATGGAGATAATTAATGAAGTAGCTTGCAAGAATTCAGATTCAATTTTGACAGTTACGGGAATCATAATGATGTCTCCATTATTCATTTCGAAATTCCGTCTTCAAGTACCTATATCCTCTTGAAATGTATTGTACGAATACCGAGGCATGAAATGGAACAATGACATCCAATAATTATTCATTACTAAGCCAACTGTGAGTGTCAAAATTGTTTCAACAGTTACTCGGAAACGAGAGAAGATATTCAACTGCGGTTTCAGGATTTTTATTGCAAATCCTTCGTACTTTCCTATTCTGCTATCGGACTTAGACCATTCCATTCAAATTTTTGGGCAAAATCAACTGTATTTTCTTTGGCCACAAAATTGCCCGTCCCAGAACCAGTGATTTCCAGTGGCCCATATAATTTTTGACAACTTAGATATTTGTCAAAATTCTAAAGTGAATTGATGGACTGGAGAAAGCTGTTCTGAATTGGTTCTTATGTGTGGTTGGAACAGCCCTATCATATGACTATAGATCTGATTACCGTTGTGTATAGTCACATCATTATTGTCCATTGAAGCCAATGAGCAGCCTTTTCCTTCTCATCAGACTCATTTTTGCCGTATTCAAATTCAAATCCAAATTCAAATTCAAATTGTTTATTCATGTTCAGTGCATTTTTAAAAATGCTTACATACGTCAGTAATAATAATCGTTGAAGTAAAACTTAGAAGTTAAAACTAAAAATTAAAAATAACAGGACATTTATCCAGCACTGTCACATACAATGTTTGTTAAAATAAGTTAAAAACTCCTCAAATGAGTAAAAAGAATGTTCGATTAAGAAATCGTTGATTCTATTTCTAAATTGTGGATATTTTAGCGCTTTAGTTTCTTGTGGAAGTATATTGAAAATATTTATAGCCCAGTAACCCGGACCAGTCTGACACGTCTTCAGACGCCAATAAACCGGCACAAAGTCACCCCTGTTTCTTGTCTGGTACCCATGAAAATCTTTATGAGTTGGAAGAAGAGTAGAAGATTCACTTTTGAAGTACAGTAGATTTTCTAAAATGTACAAGGTGTTTCCGTATATTTCGTCTGCAGACTAACTCGCTTATTATGCAAGATAGATAGGGACTTCAAATACAAAGTTGGTGGGTAACATGAACCGCCAGAAAAAAATAATTTTCTGTATACCGGGTGCACGAGAAAAGTGTGACAGACATTACTTGCATTTTTTGAAATGGAACACCCTTTATATTATTTTATAATCAAATAAACATTATTTTTCTGATCTCAAAAATATACAACATGTAGGCATTCTTTCCAGCTGTTTTCAAAATATTTGAGTTTTAAAGTTGGTTTTTTGGTATTGCCAAATTTAGTATCTATGACTACAATAATTGTTTGAACATTATTTATTAGTTTCTATCCTTCCAAGAATCTGAAACAAATGAATACATTATTATTATTAATAAATTGATATCATGAAATGCAATTATTGAATATACCCGCCATTATTCACAACACATTTTCTTAAATGCATTTTATGATATCAATTTATTTATAATATGATGTATTCATTTGTTTTATTCGTTGTTTCAGATTATTGGAAGGATAAAATCAATTAATAATGTTCAAACAATCATTGTAGCTATAGATACTAGATTTGGCAATACCAAAAAACCAACTTTAAAACTTAAATATTTTGAAAATGGCTGGAAGGAATGCCTACATGTTGTATATTTTTGAGATCAGAAAAATAATGTCTATCTGATTATGAAATAATGTATAGGGTGTTCCATTTAAAAAAATGCGTCTGCCACACTTTTCTCGGGCACCCGGTATACGAAAAAATATTTTTTTCTGGCGGTTCATGTTAATACCTACCAACTTTGTATTAAAAGTCCCTATCTATCTTGCATGATAAGCGAGTTTGTCTGCAGACGAAATATACGGAAACACCCTGTACAGTGACGAAGCAGTCAGTATTGAGGGTCGTGTATTCAAAGTTGGTTATGAATCCAATGTTAGTCCTAGGTATTTGACCCCTGAGACCGTGTTGGCCTTTTACTATGTTATTCGTAACTTGGTTTTACCATAGTTTCATAGTGTCATGTTTCGCCGTCTTAAAAAAGAAATTATCGCGATTTTGGCAGCGTTGACTTTGAAGTTTGCGTTCTCATACCATCAATGGGCTTTATTAAGAGCAGTTTGCATCTTTGGATCCTGTGCATGGGATGATTTTCTTTAATGAGGAAAGACACGTCGTGTGCATAGCCTTGGGCATAGACCCGGAGGGTTCAGATTCGTGAGCAGTTGATCTACCAGCGAGTTCCCCATAAGCGGTCACAGGACACCTCTTTGATGGCATCCTTGTGTCACTGTTGCCACTGAAGTATAATCGTGAAGGCTCTTCTCCACCCTACGGTACTCCAAGACTAAAATTGATCACCAATTTGAAATATGTAATGATCTCATTTTGTACTCTCAAAAATTCAAAATCAGGACCACAATTATCCCAAATCGTGACACACAAGAATCTTTCATGTTTAATACCTACTTAACAAGGCGATTTGGAACTATCACACAACGCGATGGCATGAGCCCTATCGATCATTTTTTAGTAAACCTACTTTGTTTTCATGATGGCAGCAATCTTCTTCATTTTAATAATATGCTACCGACTGATATTGCTTCACTGAAACTCTAAATTACCACCAAATGTTAACCATTCAATACCATTCAGCCACATTAAACATTGGAAATAAAACATTGGATGTTTTATGGTCGAAATATTTTAATAGACAGAGCCAATGTTTTTTCGTGGTAATAGGACTAAATTGTGAACAAAGTCGCAATAAATCTGCAAACCGCAGCATGGTTGGTTTACTCGCTTTTCCGTTATTTATTTGCCCAGCTCTCTATATTTCTGTTTTGGGAAAATGCGCGTAGAAGCAGTTTATCTTTTGAAAAAGTCGATTGAATACAATGTCAAAGTAGTTTGAAGAATGCTTTCGATGACTACTAATGAAAATTTTGAATAACTTCCTATGATATCCTTACTTGAATTGTCCTTTGCAATTTATTTCTCTAAATGTGTTTACCATAATAAATTGATTCAAAATAATATTGATCAATTCTTACCCCATGAAAAAACAATTCACAATGCATATGAATGTATATTCATGGATCTCAATCATCATCATAAATATTGTGTGTGTATTCAGTTGAGAGTAACAATCAATAATTTTGTATTGACTTGTTTTCACCGTAACTTTGTAAGTTGCTTCATAAATTATGATGATTCCTTTTAAGATAGATGGGTAAGAGTGACGTGTTGAAAGAGTCTATCTATGTACCAAAGAAAAACTATCAAACGATCTAAGCCACTAAAAAGAAGTTCAAGCAATACTTCTACGACATGTTTGGTAGAGTATATGAGGTGATGGAGCTCTCTATCAATAATTTTGAAGTTTCCTTAATAACATCAATATGATTCTTGTCAAATAATATAATCTGATCCTGATAGTGAACTATGAATTAGAGCTGGTCAATAATGATGCTCTCTATCATATCACATTATAATTGGGAAGAACTCCTGTTGAGAGCGCTTTTGTCTAGTATAATATAAAAATAATTATTAGATTTTGAACAAGTTTTGCCTTCGAACTCATCAAGTTGAATTCTAGCTGGCATGTCAGTTCAGTAAAAGTTGAGGTTCATGCAGATGTTCAATGCTTAGGTGAGTGAGGTTGATAGAAGACTTGTGTAGGAACTCATTTTTTTGTAACAATTTTGTGCACTTTCTGATCATTCTTCTCAACCTTGATAATCATTTTGACAGTCGTCAAAGTGATATGAATCGGTCATTTGAGAAACCCCACATGTCCAAAAAACAGAATCGGTGGAAATTTAAAAAAAACTTCTTAGATAAAAAAGAAAAAAAATTAAATTGGTTTTTATGCCCATTCATTGGATATATGGGTATTTGGAATATGTTGATACATATTACACACAAAAAAAAATCTGGTAACACAAAATAATGTTTTTTTGAAAATCAGAAACATAGGGGGTTCCTCAAATGAATGCAATTTTTGAACAATACGGACTTAAATAAATGAAAAAACTAACAATTCAACGCCGTATTCAATTTGTCGGTAATCTACAAGGTAGGCCATTGTATCAATGATGCATAAAAGTTTTGTATATATACGTCTTGTGGTATACTGTGTGTCCCAGATTCGGTTCTCTATACAGGGATCTTGGCTCCTATTATACCTACGGCAAAGGTTAAATGGAAAAAGATTTAGAGGAATCTTAGTGCATTCGATATCCGGCTTCAGATCTACTATTGGTCAATTGGTTTTGGAAATATCGGCGAAAAACCGAAAATAGCGGATTTCATTTTTTGCCAGTAAATCCGAAACGGCTAATTTGACAGCTGTCAAAATGTGACATTATCTGGACACTTTTTGAAGACGAATCAAATGGCGTGTATAGAATGTCTTAATCGTCTTTTGTTTCTCCGCAACCCGCCTCAACTTTCATTTTTCTTATGGCCGCCATATTAAATTTTTCGATTTTTGGAAAGAGTGTAAATTTCCAGTCTAGTGACGTCTCACAAGTGCATAAAAGATTCAAGTGTCATCGAAATATCGCATTTCATAGTAATGTCATGGCCTTCTTTTCCAAGAAATTTGTCTGAAAACTGGTTTATAAGCAAAATTTTTGTTTTTTTATTGTTTCAACTTTCATTTTTCTTATGGCCGCCATATTTAATTTTTCGATTTTTGGAAAGAGTGTAAAATTTCCAGTCTAGTAATGTCTCACAAGTGCATAAAAGATTCAAGTGTCATCGAAATATCACATTTCGTAGTTTTGTCATGGCCTTCTTTTCTAAGAAATTTGTCTGAAAATTGATTTATAAGCAAAATTTTTGTTTTTTTACTGAAGAAAGCTCTGATCTGTCGTTCATCAATTTAGTATGACAGTATGTTTTGATAACGAGTACCTAGGCTTTTCAAATCAAAATAATACCTAAATCTGATGAACAAATTGTCAAAACCTGTTAAAAATGTCCGGTATTTTCTATTTCTCTTTTCAAATAAAGAAAAGCTAGTGATGTTAGCGCTTTACTTGCTGTCACATAGAAATGTCGGCATTACCTCAGCAATATCAAAGTATTTGGAGATGTATTTCGAACGACATCAGCCTCATAAAACAAAATTTAGAAAAACCGTGATTAATTTGGTCAACTATAAACAGAAATAAACTTGTAAGGGTTGTACGAAAAACAGTCGCTAATTGTCAAAAATGTCTCGATGCATGTCCATGTTCTATTGTAAATTCAATGCGTTCAACACATTTGCTGCACACTAAATGAGTTGACCTTAAGCTGATGCAGTACTTATTCATATTTTGCGACAAATAAATCATGACCTCCTTAGATAAGACTAAGTCTCAACCACGAAGTGTTATATTTTGATGATACTCAAATCTTTCATGCACTTGTAAGACATCACTAGACTGGAAATTTTACACTCTTTACAAAAATCGAAAAAACCAATATGGCGGCCATAAGAAAAATGAAAGATTAGCCGGGTTGCGGAAAAACAAAAGACGATTGAGACCTGTCATGCACGCCATTTTATTCGTCATAAAAAGGTGTCCAGATAGTGTGACATTTTCATAGCTGTCAAATTAGCCGTTTCTGATTCACTGGCAAAAAACAAAATCCGCCATTCTCTGTTTTTCGCCGATATTTCCAAAACCAATTGACCGATAGTAAATCTGAAACCAGATATCGAATGCACTAAGTTTTCTCCAAAACTTTACCCATTTAACCTTTGATGTAGGTATAATAGGAGCCAAGATCCCTGCATAGAGAAACGAATCTGGGACACACTGTATACTGCATTAAAATCTTGATGTCACTGACTTTTTTCATATTGATTGGAATAAAGTGTTCATACAGTCTCTTTTGGGGCAAAACAATCTCAGTTGATGTCAATAATTTCAAAGAAAATGTGTAAAATCTCAGTCCATCAATAAAATCTCGTGCAACAACGACTCCATCTTCACAGTACTCAAATTGGTTGAATTTGGAGATCGTTAATGACTACTTTTGATCTTTGGGTAATTTCCTTTGGTGAGATTCATTAGAGAGAACATTCTTTTTAAATAATTTTGGCCACCATTTTTGAAAGCTCAGGACCTCTTGAATGTGCAGATGTTTCACAGTGAATTTTCTATGGGTTGATGGAATTAATTTATTCCATTATTGTGTAAATACAATCTGCTCGCTTTATTTTTCGTTTCACAACACTGAAGTTTCTATCACAGAGAAGAAAAGAATGTCCTCTTACAGGAAAATATTCCAAATTTTTTTCAAACCGACCAGTTGATCGTAAAGCCATGAACATACGAACTACGTGGTTTTTGTTCTGACCCCAAGCACCGTCTGAAAATATATGCAGTTCTTTGACAGATGGTTCAATTTCTGTGTTAATGTAATCCAGCAACATGGAACATACTTCATCGGGACCCTTCTTCGCCTCTCCTTCATGGTATATGGAAAACCTAGATATATTTTTTCGTAGCTCATGGATGTTGAAAACGTTCATAGTTAGCTGTCGTAAATTAAACGATTTCTGTACTGGGATGACAGGAAGTTGAAGGTTTTGCATAAAATCCATGCAAATACCCAAAACAGTTTGATCTTCTGAACATTTTTTTTAATCTCTTCAATTTTGGAATAGAATTTTTTTGCACGACGATTGTGCACAATCTTTTCAGCAACCGCCTCTCGCTTAGCATTCTCTTTTAATGTGAGACTTCTTATTTAAACGGACAGCTCTTCACAAGAACAACATGTATCGAATTGCGGCTGTTTCAGATCAAAATTTTCATTGAATGTTTTAATGTAAAATTTGTATTTCACTGTATTTCTCAAATCAGGATATTTCTCAATGAAAAGATTCCACATGACTTTAACATTTAGACGGGGGTTGAGGTAATGCACTTCCTGAAAGGTGTAATGAGCAATTTTCGTGGAAAATGAGGAAATATGGTCCAAGACTTTTCTGACAATGTGCCCGGGCATAACATTACCAGGTGTGTTTTTGCCCCTTTTATCTTTGAGAATACTGCCAAAGGCTATAAGCTGACAGATTCTACGAGTTCTATCATCAGTAACACCATGGGTAGTCAGAAAGGCCTTTTTACAAACAACGATTGTAGACTTCCCTGGACTTTCACATAATATCTAAAAATGTTTTTGTGATTATAAAGCATATTCCCCTATAGCTTCGATGGAATATCTACCTAAATGACTTATTTCTTTGATCACCTTCGGTATTATTCCTCCTGAGGTGTTCTCAATGAAATAAAACCATTGTACGTCATTTCCGCCTCTTGCATAGTAATGAACTCAGGTATACACTTTTTTTTGCAACTATAGAAAAGTTTTATTGCTGTAGACTTGAAACAAATTCAAACAAAACTTACTTGCAGGGGTATAAATGTGGAGTTGGTTGAACCACATTGCCTTTCCAGTTTCTATATTCATCATTTTTCACCCTGGCTTTCTTTACTTTCTCACACAGGTATTCTACTTGCTTTACTCCTTTTTTTTTACCAGGATTTCTCCCAAGACTCTCGTTGGTGTCACTATCGCTGGACATATTTTGATCAAACGAAACACGCTACAGCTTGTGTACTTAGGCAATAATTTGATAATCACTCTAGTTGCGACAGATGCCACCTCGTGAAAATTTAACGTCCGAACCACGTTCATTAAGTTCATTTGAGAAACACCGTAAGTCACTGGACTTCTGGGGTTTCTCAAATGAATAGCCGATTCGCATATCGATGGCCTAGAAGCAATACCTCGTGAGTACAAAATGTTCAAAAATTCCGCGTATGGCGGCATTATACTGGTAAGGGTTATATCAGTATAATGACGCCATAAGCGGTATTTTTGAATTTGTTGTACTCACGAGGTATTGCTTCTAGGCCATCGATATCTGTTTGGCCCATCAAGAGTATGAAAACAAATGATGTTCATCTGTGTATCGATGCGTCTATAGTCGAAAAAAAAAAAAAAATGGTGAAATGTCATTTACGCCAAAATATGGACTTATGGGGTTTCTCAAATGACCGATTCATATATAAATCTGATGTGTTTTGTAATGATGACTCAGACACCTATTCTACTGATTATGGTGAGAGCTCTCACAGAGTTACTTCACTTAATACTTAATCCAATATTGCGCGCTTTTAACCAATTGAAAGAAATGCTATTGTGTTTTTTATTGCACAGCCACTTCTGGCCATTACGGTGAAAAATGTTTCACCAGCGGTCTGAAGAGTTTGATTCTTGTGAACTACCAAGAATTAGGTTGAAATGATCTGCCACCGCCCCTTTTTCGAGCGATTGTGGTAAGTGTGGAATCATACATATCTCATAAACTGCCTTTATTCCGATCGTTCTACATGAGGCTGGGCTGTTACCGAAACTATAAAAAACTCTGCCTTCAGATTCCATAGTTCCCAGATAGAGCCCATTCCATAAGCATTGATCTAATAATATATTACATATTACAGTAAGAAATGTTTCACCAGTTAGCAGTTTAAAGAGTTTGACGCAAATGATCTGCTGCAGCTTGTTCTTTCCTAGCATAGTGGTATGAAATATAAGCATACTTGTGGTATAGGAGTTTGCATCATATAAATTGTTTTAGCGTGTAAGATTCAGGCATGTGGTTTGATAAATTTAGCTGTGAGTTGATATTAAAACTGATTAGAGAAAAAAGATATCTGTGCCCTTGGCAGCAGAAATCAATAGTCAAGAAATTGATCAAAAAACCGTCAAGTCTTCTCATTAAAAAAACATTGTTAGAATGTCAAATTTTAGATAAATCATCATCACATCAGAAAAAACCATCTTTCAATATACAGTCCACCGTCGAAACATATTTATGGTCCGAGAAGCCTGATGTGGTGAAGAAAATTGGTTTCTGAATTCGAATGTCAAGCCCCGACATTCACTAACGGCGATCAGTTGAAATTCTGGAGAAGCCTGAAGCAGTAGTGGAGAAGATCAGACGGAAGAAAGTGAGTTTGTTCCATATTGAGCATCACTTGCGCAAATTTGAATCACCTGATACTGACTTGACAGACGTTATTTGAATTTAGGTTATCTGCTTGTCAGATTCATTTTGACACGACGATGTCAGAAGAGGCGAATAATTCAAAAGTTAAGAAAGGTCATTTGAAAAGCAAACTTACAAGGTTTCAGACGTTTTTTAAAGCTCTCGACCTCGAAAATATTGACGAAGTTGAAGTTGCTCAAATTAATGCTGGATTAGAAAAGATTCTACCTATTTATGATGATTTTGTAGAATGTCATCACGACATAGAATTTGTCATAGATGTTGCCGACGTGCAAAAACAAGAATCTAAATTGACGAGTTTTGAGAATGATTATTTTGACACAACGTCACGTGCAATTGTGGTTATTTCGGAATTCGAACAAAAACGACAACAAATGGAGAAAAATGAAGGTAGTGTGAGAACAAAAAGTGACCATTCTCACGACTCAAAGAATAAGCAAGGTTATGCTTTTTTTATTAAACTTCCAGAAATAAAGTTACTCAGGTTTTCTGGTTCCTACGAAACTCCGAGATGCATTTCAGTCCATGGTGGCTAAAAATGATTCACTTGACAATGTTCAAGAATTTTATTATTTGCGTGGCCTTTTAGAAGGTGAAGCGGCTCAAATGATTGAATCGATTCAGGTGACTCAACAAAATTATGAAATAGCCTTGTCGTTGCTCACACAAAGATACGAAAACAGTACAGTCTTATAGTGAACTGCAGAATCTCTTGAATCTATTTACAAAAAATTTGCGTAGTTTGGATAGTTTAGGTCAGGTTACAGACCAGTGGTCAATTCCTATGGTTCATTTGTACCAGTCAATTCGACAATAAAACAAGACGTGAGTGGGAAGGTTGCAAATATGAAGGTGAACTCCCCATCATGGAAAATGTAGATCATTTTCTAAAAGCAAAATGTGAACTTTTAGAAAAGTTAGACGTTGCTGAAGTCGTGGTCGATTACGGTAAACCCAGGGGTAAACCACAAAGAAATTTTAGGCCAAGATTCCTATGATCACGTCTCATGTTGCATCAAGAAGCAATTTTTCATGTTTTTAATGCAAATAATTTCATTCTATCTTTCAGTGAAGTTCCTTCAAAAAACTAGATATGGGAAAAAGAGTGAGGTGAAACGACCATATTTGTGTTTGAATTGTCTGAATCCAAATCATTCACCAAAGGAATGTACTAAGGCACCATGCAAAAAATGTTCTAGAGATATTAATTCACTTTCACACTTTCATGAACATTTAAACACGGTAGATAGCACCAGGGAATCATTGGAAAATCTAGTTCAGTCAAATAGTAAATTCAGACAAGATCGGGAATCTGCAAGAAATGGTTATTTTGAGCCAGAAAAGGTTGCAATAAGTACGGCAATCATCAGTTGGCGATCGTCATTTCTAGGTACGACAAACGAATATTCTTTATTATCCACGGCCAAGGTTTGGATTTTGAATAATAGAAATCAATTTGTAAAGGCTAGAGTTTTATAATTTTATCATTAAAAGTTTTTGTAACAAATTAGGTTTGTCAAAACAAAGTATAAGTGTAGAAATCAGTGGTGTTGGCAATAGCGAAGCTATTAGTACAAATTGTAAAACTTAAATAAAATAAAAATCTCTTAACGGAAGTTACGTAAAAGACAACGTGATGTGTATTATTTTGCCAAACAGCACACAGTGTATGCCGATATGTAGTTTTGATTGTTGTTTCCACAACATTTCCACTGAAATCAATCTTGCAGACCCAGAGTTCAATATTAAACGCGAAATGTGGTGTCGGCATATTTTATGACATTCTGTTAATAAACCAAATAAAACTTAACAAGGATGTAACTCTGCAATCCATCAAACTTGGTTGGATATTGGCTAGAGAAATAAATAATTCTACATTGATGAATAAAACAATGTATTATTCCATTATAACTGTTGATGATCAGATTAGTAAAAGCCTGGAACGATTCTGGGAAATTGAACAGTTTGATGAGGTTGCAAAAACAGACATCTGTGAAGCACATTTTAAAGAAAATTTTTAGGCGAATCAATGAAGGACGTTTCATAGTTAGAATTCCGTTCAACGAACAAACCCATCAGTTAGAAAGTTTCAAGCAAAACGCATTTAAATGTTTTGACTTCTTGGAACGACGTTTATCAAAAAGTACTGAGTTGAAACAACAATACATCAAATTTATGACCGAATATGAAAAATTAGGACACATGACTCTGATAAGTGACAACATTCAGGAACTTTCTGATGGTCTTGATGTTCATTATTCAAGTCATCATGCGGTGGTCAAAGAAGAAAGTCTCACAACCCGTCTCCAAGTAGTGTTTAACGGTTCTGCGCGCACCGACAGTGGTCTGTCTCTAAATGATATTCAGCGCGTAGGTCCCACAGTACAAAACGACTTATTCACAATACTTTTGAATTTTAGAAAAAATGCATATGTTTCAAATGCAGACATTTTAAAGATGTATAGGCAGATTTTAATAGATAAGTCTAATCGACGTTATCAGCATATTTTTTGGAGAAAAAAAACATCGGATACTTTGAAACGAATTAAACGTGATTACGTGTGAATTAGCATCATCTCTTGACAATGAACGGGAATATCCAATAGCAAGTCATGTAATAAACAATTGTTTTTACATTAATGGCTTATTAGTAGGCTCAGATTCTGAGGTCGAACTACTTCAAATCCAAAGAGACGTAAATGAAATTCTCCCAAATGCAGGCTTTCAGTTACGAAAATATATATCAAACAAATCTAATAAAGTCAACCAGTTAGATATAAATGATTCCTTGGACAGTAACATTTTGCAACTGGAAGAAACTGAGAACAGTAAACGCTAGGAGTTTACTGGAATGCCTACTATGATCAAATCCAATATAAAGTAACAAATTTTACAGAATTTAGAAGTGTTACCAAAAGAGTAATACTTTTAATCATTGGCAAAATATTTGACATTTTAGGTTTTGTTGGTCCCGTAATTATTAGAGCAAAAATAATTCTGCAAATGCTTTGGAAACAAAAAATATCCTGGACGAAGATATTGGAGGTGGCTTCAGAATAGATGAATCTCGTTTTGTCAAGATTTGAAACATATAAATGAAATAGAAGTACCACGATATTGCTTCAGCATAATATATTCAAGGTATTTTGAAATGCACGTTTCTTTCAGACGCTTCTGAATCCGCGTATGGAGCATGCATCTACATTCGATGTCAATTGAATAATAGTGATTTTTCTCGCCAACTGATAACTGCAAAAAGCAAGGTTGCGCCTGTGCGTCCTGTTACTCTACCTTGATTGGAGTTAACTGCTGCGGCGTTAGCTAGCAAATTGACTGAAAAAGAAAAATTAACTTCAAATAATGACTTTGTAGAATATTATCACTGGAGCGATTCAACAATAGCCCTTTGTTGGATGAAGGGTGCGCCTGAACTTTGAAAGAAATTTGTATCAAATCGAGTAGGCTATATTCAAAGTAAATCAAACGTCGAAGATTGGTTCCACGTCAGGTCAAATGATAACCCTGCAGATCTAATTTCACGTGGAGTTTCAGCAGAGTCCCTTATTGATAATGAGTTTAAAGGTCCTATATGGTTGCAAAAGGATATTTCATTTTGGCCAAAAGGCGAAATGACATTTTGCAAAGAACCAATCAAATTACATATTCAAGTCAATTTGAGTGTAAAAATTTTTCAAAATGTTCCACATTGTTAAAGTAACAACACATGATTGCATACTGTAAAAGATTTATGTTTAATTTGAAACAACGTGAAAAATCCAAGCGTATTATAGGAGAATTGATTGTAAATGAACTTATCGATGCGTTGACAAATTTAATAAAAATAGCTCAACTGCAGTCATTTAGAGCGGCAGTGAATCATTTGAAAAATAAGGGTTTAGTAGGTAATTCCAGTAGTATTTTATCGTTAAATCCGTTCCTAGATGACGATGTAATCATCAGAGTTGGAGGCAGATTGCAAAAGGCAAATCTTGCACTTTCTAAAAAACATGCAATAATATTGCATAACAAACATAAGTTTACCAAATTAATATTGATCAGCGAACATTGGAGTTCAATGCATTGTTGTCCTCAACAACTTTTTTTTTCTGTCCGTGAAAAGTTTTGGCCCATATCAGAAAGAACCATAGCAAGACAAATAGTTCACAAATGTGTGGTATGTTTTAAGCTGAAACCAAAACCACAAAATTATTTAATGGGAATTTCACCACCAGAAAGACTCAATCAATGTACTCCAAATACAGGTTGTGATTATGTCGGGTTTTTCTTGATAAAAGATAAAAAACGCGTGGGTCAAATTAAAAAAAGCTTATGTTTGTATCTTTGTGTGTATGGTGACAAAGGCTATACACTTGGAACTAGTCACTACTTTAAGTAGTGGAGCATTTTTAGCGGCCATCAGGCGTTTTGTATCAAGGAGGGGAAGACCTCTGAAAATATATTCAGATTATGGGACAAACTGCATTGGCGCCAACTAAGAATTAAAATCATTTTTGAAATCCAATGCTAGTGTTATCGAGCATGATTTAGTTAGTCAAGAAATATAGTGGCAATTGATTCCGCCCAGAGCATCACATTTTGGAGGATTGTGGGAAGCTGGGGTGAAGAGCTTCAAACTCCATTTGAAACGCGTTATCGGCAACACTAACTCAGACTACGGAGACTTCACAACTGTACTGAATCAGATCGAAGCAGTGCTAAACTCACGACCATTGTGCCCATTATCATTTGATCCTGAAGGTGTTTTCTCATTGACCCCAGGACATTTCCTAGTCGGGAAACCTTTGATGTCATTGCCTGATCAAGGTTTAATCCAATTCCAAGAAAATCGTTCGGCAAAGTTCCAGAAACTACAACAAATTAGTCAACATTTTTGGCTCCGGTTCCACAAGGAATATGTGTCCGAATTGCAAAAATGGGAAAAACATGGATCATCTCTTCTTCAAGTAGGAGATCTGGTGATAATCAAGGATGATAACCTACCACCATTACGTTGGAGATTAGCAAGAGTAACCGAACTTCATCCTGGTTGTTATGGCATAACCAGAGTGGTGACTGTGTTTTGGTGACAAAAGTTTTTCTAGACGTGCAATTAACCAAGTTTGCCGTCTACCAATTGAGACTGTTGTTAACTAGTTGGTGATTTTTATTAGAAGTGTTGAAATATCAGGTTCATATTTCAAGGCTGGCGGTATGTTTGGGCATTGATGACATTTTAAAGGAGGCTTTGTGTCAAAAAACAAAGTTGAGTTGCTTGGCAGCAGAAATCAATAGTCAAAAAATGGAACCGTCAAGTCTTCTCATCAAAAAATCATTGTTTAACTGTGAAGTTTTATATAAATCATCATCAGATCAAAACAAATCATCTTTCAATACACAGTTCATCTTCGAAACAGAGTTATATGGTTGTTCTGCGGCCTGAGGACGCCCGAGGGGACGCCCTACTCTTTTCTTGATCTTGGGGATTACGTGTAGAATGCTAGACAAGTGTTTATGTGCTGCTTAACCATTGATCTAATATAATAAAATGTAATGTCTGTTATCACTTGCATTTTATTCGGATGCTGAATATCACATTCATGCTTCCCGGCGATTCGGTTCTTATCGTGCAAAAGTAAGGATGTAGCGATTGGTGTATTTCTCTGATTTTTGAATCTAGTTTCACCCATATTAAAAATATCTTGAACTTGTCAAATACCACATTATATGTTAACATCAATGAGGAAGGTGACTCAGCCTAATTTTCATTCCAGGTGCGTTTGTTCTGGCCAATAATAGTGAAGCTGAGCTCGGTGAACAAGTCAATTATTTATTTGTTATTGTTACAAATAAATACTGGAAGTGGATTTTATTCCACACTTGATAAGTATTTTACAGGGTTGGGCTTCTAAATATCTACATATTTGTAATAAATTGGAATATACACCGTCAGGCATAGAGTTATGGAAGTTGAAATTTGCATTTTTTATATTGAACTCCTTGTATAATAATTAGTATTTCCATTCTTCCTTTAATTCTGAACAGAAATTGTGATAATGTTTTTAAACCCAGCAATTTTTGAGTTATCGCATTTTATAGATGACATTTTTGCATCTTTGTCATGCTAACTTTTTGAAAACTATCTAAAGACATATAATCAATTCTTGTCAAAAAATGTCCACATGTGTCAAGAAAAGCTGACAGTTGACAGTATCTCCTATCCTAATGACAGAATAGCTATTGAAAAGTTAAGATAACAAAGTGTAGACCATTCTTCTCCATCTTAAACAGTTTGAGTTTTATGGCATGTCAAAAGTGCAAAGATGTCATTTTTGAAACGCGCATATCTCGATGACTGTTGAATTTAGAAACATCATTTGAATCACAATTTTTTCAAAAATCAAGAATTCCGTAGACGTCAGAAGGATTCAGAAGGTTTGAAACTCCTGTATAAGGCTGATCTTTGGAACAAAGCGTAGAAAGCCAGTTTCCCACAAACTTCGTGAATTAGAGTGGCTCTCTATGATTGAACGCCGCACATTGCACTCAATTTGTCTTTTCTATAAAGTGATCAAATTGAAATGTCCACCTTATCTTCACCAAAAACTAACGTTCCGGACTGACGTACATAACATAAATATACGTAGACAGCATTTATTGACAATACCTCATCATAAAAAATAATCATTTAAAAATAGCTTTACAAACCAAAGCGCATTCCTAATGAATTGATATAAAATTACCAATTGTTCCCTTTCAGTTATATCTTGTGAAAAACAATTCAAAAATATGTTACTTGCACAAACATGACCACAACGCATAACTCCCCTTTCCTCCCCCTCCTCTCCCTCACCGCATTAATTTTGAATAATAATTTTATGATACTTCACCTAGTGGATTAGTGAGTTAGTCATTGATTGCTGTTTTTTTTCACTCCTGATTAAGCAGGCTTCAACAGCATCCTCGATTATGAGGGAAGCTGCATAATGTGGCCTCTTATTCCAATAAATTTGAGAAAATAATGGTAAGTAGAAATTATGTACATATGGGATTGGAATATCAAATCATATAAGAGGGAGTCATTTAAAAAAATGCAACTTTGATCAGCCATGATTTGATGGCCGACCCTGTATATTCCAATTCAACACAGATATGTTTGTAGTTTTTTGAAAGCCTTACCACTTTTATCTAGGACATATTCTACTAACTCGTGTATCTTCTGAAATAATTGACCGCTCTTGTAATTTCTCCCAACCTTCTATAGTTTGAAGATGTATTTGTTATACGTATAGGTTTCATTTTCTTAATTGATGCATCGAACGCAAATTCCGGTTATTATATTGTCACGATAAGCGTGGGATGGGGTCTTCGTCTGGACCCTCACCTATCGTGCGCTAGGAACGTAGTTGTCAGATGGAAGGAAAACTCCAGTAGGTTCCTAATAATCTTCTATATATTTGCTTCAACAGTTAATACACCTACCCAAGTAATATAGAAATGAGCATGGTAACGTACGGCCCCAATCGCGTATGTTTAATAGTACGTCCCTGAAGGGGTTATAACTTCCCACTGACTGAGTAAAACAACTAGGCGAACTAGAAGTCAAAGATTAACAGTGACTGTACGCTTCGTTGGTAGTTAGTACGATGACTAGGCGGGCTATTAGCCAAAGATTAACAGTGGCTACACGCTTCGTCGGTGGTTAGTAGGTTTGAGTCAGAAGATGCTTCTGACTGGTTTCTGTAACGCTCCGGACCCATATTTATATCTGCGAAATTGCTGACTGCGTGCAATCTGCAAACTCGGTCAAGCGTCGTTCATGGTAAAATCACCATTGAGTTGATTTACTCAGTCTACACTTGATCCATTTATCAATTAATTTGACATATGCCCCCTCCCCAATAGCATTGGCCTCCAATGCTAAAAAAAAAAAGAAAAACATGCTCGTCCCTTACAAAATTTCTCTAAAACTAGATCCCCTATATTCTTGCTCCGGTCCTGTGCTTCTCATCGAAGCCTTGTACTATTCAGCGTACTGAGTATGGTCCTGCCTGACGTGGTCCGCCGTTGGTGATTGCTGACGCTGCAACGATGGTTGGTCTATGTGTCGTCATTGCGGCTTGACCATGAAATTGCAGTATTACAGGTTACAGGGTGATTCCACTGGAGATACCGGGTGACCCTGCTCAATCCAGGACACTGTATTCCTGTGGTGTCCTGATGTTTCTGTTTGGCGGGATCCGTACTCTTCAAGGACCGGTAGCACATCTAGATATATTGAAAGTCTTACACCATACATATTCAACTATTTTTATAACTGCTTGTCAAATTACGCTGATTCCGTTTCGGGTTTATGCCTTGGCTGAATATTATGGCTGATTATGACTCGAACTGAAAAGCGTTTGATTTGTCCCAGTTGAAGTAGTTTCTGTGGTGTGATTTGTTTCTTTGTGCCCCAGGATTCCAGGATCGATAATGGTGAGTTGGTTTGTCGATTTTTCTGTAACATCATTGATAAATTTTGAATAGGAGACATATGATAATTATATAAAAAATATTGGAACAGAGATGGACGTTACTGCGTCATGATGACGATATAGGGTTTGAAATTTACAGTGCCCGTGGTTTAACGCGTTTTTCCGTTTATAGGTAGAAAGTGCATTCTGCTATGGGAGCTCATAACATTTAGAGGCTTCGAGGCTATAGTTACTGTGCGGCAGTTCCAGGACTGGTTAGCTTGACAATCGATTCGGAGGGTGGATGGTTCTGTGATGCTCATCGGTATGTTTTGGTGTTTGCTTACAATTATCTTCTATTATTTATCAGTCTTTTCCTTCCATATTTTCCTGTTACGTCATTTACTCTTCTATGTTACTTATATCTTAACTTCTCCTTAGTAGTCGTTTCATTCTTCTTCTCCTTCTTCACTACTAAAATATTCCTCGTTTACTCCTACTTCTTCTACTAATTCCTGTATTGGGGCTTCTTCTATTGGAGCTTCTTCCGTCCAGGGATCGTTATATGGCAGCATCCTGCTTACATGTACTGCGTCCGTCTTCTATTTGCCTCCAATCCTTTTCACTTCATAATTAACTTCCCCCATCTTTCTTGTTACTTCGTAAGGCCCAAACCATCTTAGTAGGAGTTTCTCGCTTGTTCCTACTTTTCTCACGGGAATGAAAACCTTCACCTTATCGCCAGCTTCAAATTGTAGGTCTCTGTGTTTTTCGTCAAAACGCACCCTGTCACTATTCTGTCTCCTTTGAATATTCTCCGCTGCCACTGTACTTATCGCCAATGCTTTTTCTCGAAGTTTCAGTGCGTCTGTTGAAGAGTTGATGTCCAAGAGTCCTGCTTCTGGCGGTAGTGTAGGTTTTCTTGCGAAGGTAAGCATAAATTGGCTGAATTTTGTTGTTTCTTGAATGGCAGTGTTATATGCAAAGGTGACGAAAGGCACGTAACAGCAACAGTCAGTTTGCTCTGTATTGCAATACATTGCTAGCATATCGGCCATGGTTTTATTCAGACGTTCGGTCAATCCATTGCACGAGGGATGATAAGCTGTGGTGAACTGTCTTCTTACGCCCATAATTTGTGTGAGTTCCTTCACCAGCTCTGATTGGAACACTTTTCCTCTGTCACTCAGAATTGTCCTTGGTGCCCCGTGAATGAGAATGACTTTCCAGAATAAATTGCGCGACTGCCTCTTCTTTTCCGTTTGGTAATGCGGCTGTTATTGCATACCTAGACGCGTAGTCAGTTGTAACCACTATCATCGTCTTTCCCTTGTTACTTTTTCGGAAAGGCCCTAATAGGTCAATACCTATTTTGTCTAAAATTGTTCCCACGGGAATTGGCTGTAGGAAACCAGGGGTTTTCCTGTAGGGCTGGCCTTTCCTAGCTTGGCAGTCAACGCAACCTTTCACGTATTTCTCAACATCTTTAGCCATCCCAGTCCAGTAGAATCTATTCTTCACCTTGTCCAGAGACTTACTTAGTCCCAGGTGACCACAGGTTGGTGCAGCGTGCAATTCCCACATTATCTCTTCTTTCATGAACCTCGGTACTACAAGCAGGTATTCTACATTTCCCCGACCTTTGTTGACTTTGTACAGGCAGTCATCTCTTAGTCTAAAGTTTCTGGCGCGTCTTCTGAGGGCTATTGGTGAGTTGTCTGGATTTGTGATGGTTTGTATAAGCATTCGAAGTTCTGGATACTTCATTTGTAGCTCGGCTAATTCCTGACTTCTGATGGCGAAGGTGGGGACTTCATTTTGATTTTCGATCTCCTGTTCATCTGCTGGGGGTAATACTGGGTTTCGTGACAAGCAATCAGCGTCCATGTGGGTCTTGCCAGACTTATAAAGGACCTTATAATCGAACTCAGCGATTTTTAAAGGCCATCTTGCTAGACGCCGATTGTTATCTTTGATGGAGTCCAGCCAGCATAACGCGTGGTGATCGGAAACGATGGTGACAGGTCGTCCATAGATCAGATGCCGAAGGTATCCCATAGCCCATACTATGCTGAGTAGCTCCAGCTCACTGATGGAGTAGTTCTTCTCACAGGATGGCAAACTTCGGCTAATATAAGCTACTGGATGATTCTTCCCATCTTCACCTTACTGCAGGAGTATTGCTCCAATTCCTACTGTCGACGCGTCAGTGTGCAAGATTGTCTCCTGTCCAGGGTTGAAGTGCTGTAGAACAGGGGCGGACACCAGTTTTCGTTTTAGTTCATTGAACGCCTGTTCTTCTTTCTGACCCCAATCAAACTTCCTACTTTTCTTGGTCAACTCGTGCAATGGTTGCAAAGTTTTCAATGAATTTTCTGTAAAAGTTACATAGCCCCAGAAAACTTTGTACCTCTTTGACCTTCCTTGTGGTCGGAAATTCTTTCACGCACGTGATTTTTTCGTCGTCTGGAAGTATGCCATCTTGACCCACTTTGTATCCTAGGACCCTTATTTCTTCTTTCATGTACTCGCATTTGTTTGGCTTCAAAGTCAGGTTTGCTTGTCGAAGCCGATCGAATACTTTTCTTAATTTTGAAAGGTGTTCCTCTTTGGTCTTCAAAAAAATAATGATATCGTCAAGGTATATCAAGATTTCCTTCCATTTTAGGTCCCAGAATACTTTATCTGCCAATTCCTGGAAAGTAGCTGGAGCGTTACATAATCCAAAGCTGAGTACATTGAACTCGTAGGTACCATGGCCTTGTGCAACAAATGCAGTGTACTGCTTGGAATTTTCTTCAATCGGTACTTGCCAGTAGCCTGGAAACATGTCCAGCGTGCTGAAATATTTTGCTTCCCCCAGGTAAGTCAAAATATCGTCGATTTGAGGTAATGGCCAGTTTGATTTTTTGGTGACCGAATTTATCTTTCTATAATCGACGCAAAACCTCGTCTTCCCATCTTTTTTCTTGACGAGTACAACTGGACTTGCCCATGGTGAGTGACACGGTCTGATAACTTCCCCTTCAAGCATCTCCTTTATTTGTTCATCTATGACTTGTCGCTCTTTTTGGGAGACTCTTTATGGCCTACTTTTGAGCGGCTTGGCCCCATCTACGTCTATGAGGTGCTCAGTCAAATTTGTTCGCCCCATCGTTCTTGTTGATTTGGAGAAAATATCCTGATATTCGACGAGCATATTTTCCATGCTGTATCTGGTGTCCCTGTCCTCGATATTGTCCAGACTATGATCGGCTAAGGTTATTTTGTCTTTATTCCCGTCTTCTTGCAGATGAAAGTTCCATGAGCTACTCGGTTCCTGTTCAGCATTTCCCAGCGTGGCTATCGTCGTGCCCTTGTATATCCTCAATATTTCGTTAGATGTTGACCTCAGCTTCACGAACAATTTATCTCCATCCGAGAAAATATGCGAATGTACCTGCATTTTGATTCTGGCTATCCCATCTAAATTGTATAGACATGAGTACGCCATCTCCTCCGCCATATTGGCGAGTGGTGACAATCCCACCGTGATTGTGTCCCCTGGACTGATTTTATGGTCGTCACATGCCACCAATTTTTGTTTGACGGGCTCCACCTCTATGGCCATATTCATCAGAGCATTTTTTCCGACTGTTGTCCGTTTTTTTCTGCATACTAGTACCCGTATTCTGCCGTCTTTGAAGATGGTGTAGATCATTTTTTCAAAGACTTTCCACTCATCCTGGGTCAAACGCCATCCTTTTCTTTCGACAGCCATCTCCTCGTAACCTTTTTTCTTGGCCAGTAGTTTTAGCGTCGACAAGCTTCCGTAGAGATCCTCCCATGCTGGCTTTTCTTTTGTTGATCTTCTCACGTGCATGAAGAATGCTGTTTTTTCCTTGTGCTTCGACACCGAGACTGCCCCAAGTGACCGGCTTTGTTTTCTGGACACTGCTGGAAATGCCCTACGGAGGATGCTGCCGTTGTTTCTTGTCCGATAGTCGCCCGTCACCGCAAAGATCCGGGCAACCGACCTGTGAAGGTTGTAGATGTTCTTGAACTTGTCGTTTAGCACGGTCCCTATTTTATCATTCTCTATAAGAGAGTGACTAGCCCAGAAAGCCTCTGATCGGACCGCGGGTTTTCTGTTGTTCCTTAGGATGAGACCCGAGATTGATGTGGCTTCTTGTTCTCCGATGTGCGTTTGTGATAGCCGAATGTTGAATCGTCCATTAAGAAGAGCTAATGTCTGTTTTGGGAGGTCTATGACCACCTTGTTTTTAGTCAGGAACTCTATGCCGAGGATTAACGGGAATGGTGAACTCTCAAATACTTTGACGTCTATGATGCTAGTAAACTGCCCTATACGCAACTGCATCTTAGCTTCACCAATCGCTGAGATTCTATGGCCTCCTGCCGTGGTTAGCACTGTATTGCTGTTTTTTATTGTGATGTTTTCTGCCCAATCTCGGTGTACCACATTGTTCTGTGCTCCTGTGTCTTCCAGAGCCTGTAACGCTTGATTATTTAACTTGACGGTGATGTGAGGTAAGCTTGATCGGAAGGGGTCCCCTTGCGCGTGGATGGCTGGGGCTCTTAGGTTTGCTATCCTCTTGCGTTTGGGTACTGCGTTCTGCACGAGGCAGCAAAGTGGCCTGTCCTACCACAGTTGTAGCACCTGGGGTTGTTATTGACGTTCCTGGGTCTATAGGTCCTAGGTTGTTCAGGGGGGCGTTGATAGCTTCTTTCGGGCTGAGGAGCATTTTGCCAGTTGCCTCTGTTATTCCGGTATTCCCCATTCTGGGGACGGAAGTATCCATCTCTGAATGGGCCATTGTACTCGTGATGTTGAATCTCCTGTGAACCTGCTGGTGCTATTGGCACCCTGACCTCTGGAGCTATCTTCTTCCGTGGGGCTTTATCAATGGTTGATGCAACCTTTTTCAACTCATCCAAAGAGCTCGGAGGACGATTGGGAGGACTGGTCAGCCAATAGTAGTGGTGATAGGCTTCCTCCGTCATGCCTTTGCTGACGAATTGCCTGAATTCTTCCATGTCCAGCTCTGATTTGTAGTTGTGATAAAGGACCTGTATGTCGTATATGAAGCTTATCCCGGGTTCCCCTTCTGCCTGTTTTCTATTTTCTATTCTTCTCCTTCTTTCCTCTGTATAGTCGGTGTCCTCGTATTCTGTCCTGAAATCTTCATCTATGTCGATCCAAACGCTGTTTTGCCTATCTTTTTTGTATGCTTGAAACCAGATGTTTGCCGCGCCATCCAAAAACGTTTCGAAATAGGCTATCTTTAGGGAGTCATCCCATCCATTAGCTACCACCGGCCTTTCGTATGCTTTCAAAAACTCCCTCGCAGAGTTTTTTCCGGGGTGGAAAACTGGAGGGCTCACAAATTGGGGTAGCGTAGCTTGTCTAGTCGCGTTAAAAGCATCAGAAATTGTGATTTTGGCCATTTTGTTCGTTATAACAGTATGGTGTTGTTCTTGATCAGCTGGGAATGCACTTTTTGAAAGGCTATCTAGGAACTCCTCTTGGTTACGGGGTACTACTGTTATCTCCGGAATTTCAGTTTCTGTGAACGATTCTTCTCGTTGTACTCCTGGGGGGCTATGAAACTGAACCTTTGTCACCAGACGTGGAATAGGGGATGTTGGTAGTGTAGTGTCTTGCTTTCTGGTCGGGGTTGATGTCTCTGGGGTTGTAGAGCTTCTTTGGGCAGGCTGAAAGTTGTCTGGTGCTCCGGTGTCGCTCGTGGATCGTGAATTGTACCGCGGCATTCAGGCTTGATCTATTTCTTATATTTTTCTCTTTTCTAGGCTACAGGACTCTGCTTGACTGCGAGAGTGATCGGAGGCGCCTCCACCAAATGTCACGATAAGCGTGGGATGGGGTCTTCGTCTGGACCCTCACCTATCGTGCGCTAGGAACGTAGTGGTCAGATGGAAGGAGAACTCCAGGAGGTTCCGAATAATCTTCTATATATTTGCTTCAACAGTTAATACACCTACCCAAGTAATATAGGAAGGAGCATGGTAAGGTACGGCCCCAATCGCGTATGTTTAATAGTACGTCCCTGAAGGGGTTATAACTTCCCACTGACTGAGTAAAACAACTAGGCGAACTACAAGTCAAAGATTAACAGTGACTGAACGCTTCGTTGGTAGTTAGTACGATGACTAGGCGGGCTATTAGCCAAAGATTAACAGTGGCTACACGCTTCGTCGGTGGTTAGTAGGTTTGAGTCAGAAGATGCTTCTGACTGGTTTCTGTAACGCTCCGGACCCATATTTATATCTGCGAAATTGCTGACTGCGTGCAATCTGCAAACTCGGTCGAGCGTCGTTCATGGTAAAATCACCATTGAGTTGATCTACTCAGTCTACACTTGATCCATTGATCAATTAATTTGACAATATTCATAGACGAGAAGCATGGTAACAAAATTCTGAACTCACTCATCTCATAAATGGTAATGACTTTCAAAGTTGACAAAGATACCTTTACATTATATGGTTCAATTTCAAAAAACTTTTAAAAATCGCCATTACAAATTTTTTTCACTGCACCCAAATGAAAGTGGCATCTTTCTTGAAATTATAAAAATCCTGTCTAAAAAAAAATTAGAAAAAAAAATATTTTTCTTCGGTTGGTGAAGTGAAAAATATTGTGTTCATCTACATAGTTTATACTGCACCCTTTGTCACTCTCGGGTAACCCAATATAATCATTTAGCTAGAAAATGTTAATGTGAAAAAATTAGGGTAGGGTAGAAGCTTTAATTTGATAACAAGGCTCATTGATAGTTATTATCTCACAAAAAACGATCTTTGCCACTTGTTAGATAAAACATTATATGCCACTCGTGAGTTATGTGTTCCAAGTTACTTGAGAACGTATAATGTATAATATGTATAAATATTTCTCGCGACATTTATCTTCATTATAACACAATAGTTCCATAAATAACTATAAATGATTGAAGCAATCATGGATTAAGTTTTTTAAATTTGTTATCGTCCAAGAAACCTGTTATTATTGGTCTTGAAAAAATATCTTATCGACCTTCCAGAGGCCGCTTGACTGACAATCTCTGTCAACCCCAACAATAAATCACTACGAGGTTGTGCTGAGCACTCACTAACTAATTCAATAACATTACCCAATGAAGAATTAGTCACTTCACATTTTTTCTGAAATAGCGAATCATGATTAACCCTTGGGAATAATTTCCGAGTTCACTTTTTTTATGCGCTTTCGCATGGAGTAATCCGCTGTGAAGACTATCGTTTTGCCTCAAGGCTATCATGTTAGATGTAACATCAGATGACTTTCAAAAGTGATGAAGTCTTTTTGATCTCCAAATTCAAGACGATCGGCTAGGATGTACGCGTAAAATATCAGTGATTGAAAAAAGTGTTGACAGTGGTATTCTCTATAGAACTGAATTCAAGGATTTTCTTTAACAACAGCAGCCAGAAACCTTGTCGACGGATCGCCACTGATCATTCTTATATCTCATTCATTAGCTTCTTTGATAGCCTTCCTATTAGCTGACTAGAATTGCGCAGTTATTAAAATCTGTTTATTTGATGATTGATTATATCAATCGAAGCAATTTTCAAAAAGATCACGAGATCCACAAGCGTAACAGTCAGCAACGGTTCTTCCAAATTCAGAGAAATTGGGTACACTCACATCGACTGAATGTATGAATGATGCACGAATGATTTTGGTCTTCACTCCATTTATTTCTGGGTCTACATTGATAGGCATTTTGTCATGTTTTCTCGTTATGTAGGCCTGAGGTTTTTGATGTGGGTTTCTTGATAATTTTTATTCATAATTATTATTAATTATTGTACCTTAATGTCAAGGCTACTACAACTGCTCCCCAGATGATGAATGTTTTGAGGGGAGAATAATGTTCTGAAACGACATCTACTGATTCATAAAATATTCAGGTATCTATAATTCTTGTGCATAAATGACAGATTATCTAATCTAATTATTTAAAAATTACCACCATACGAATAAAACTCACTTGAACTTAGCTGTCAAGAACAATCGAAGTGCAAATAATCACTTTTCTGGATTGTTGTAAGATTGTTATGTACTCTTGAATCTTCATTTCACTGTTTAAAAAGTTTTTTGTTTCGTAGCACCGTCACACGAGACTCTTTTGTTGCGATCCAGACGAATAATACAGCAGGCTTTTTAGCATTCCTCAGCTTAGCGAGTGCACTTGGAGACATTTTTCATCCTTATCATTGGAAATCCTCAATTCTTGTTACACGGATTATAACTAGGCTCTTGGTGCTTATCATTAATGATGTTTCAGTTCTAACAAGGTGACCCTTTGTTGACAAATATCGTAGTGGGCAAATCGGTCGCTCAAAACATGAATAATTCAACTAAATGTCTCAACAAAGATTATTGATTGCATGCTCTATTATTATTCTTGTATACTCACTCACGTTCAACCCCAAATAAATCAAACCCAGACGCGGCTCCATTATAGAATCAACTCTGTACATCAACTATCAATAATTACTCTCGATAGTTTCAAACTGCGATAAAAAAGCATTTACAAAATCCAATTTGCTGAAACATGCCCAAAATATATTTTACCTCCTATTGTATCTTTTTTCAAAATCATATTTTGAATAAATGCATATAGTCAATAGTGTCACGATTCGCAATCAACGAATATTCAACTGAAATTGACTTGATGGTTATGACAAAGAAACAATACACGAACGATACACTGTTCACAAAAATAAACTTTGAATAAGTCACAAATATATTTATTTCCGTAAAAATATTTGAATATGTAGCGGGCCATGTGCAAATTAGAACGAACGAAAGTATATTAGTGATTGATGATTTTTTTTAGAAATGTGATGTGTGGTTGGAGCAAGACGAATCGTTATCAGATATTATTCTTTTGAAGAAACCGGTGCAGGTAACAGCCTGGAACAGATTCTAAAGACATGGTTCAGCCTCCTTTGGGACCATTTCTCGACTCATGGTCATATGAAAGTTTCTCATTGCTTGTGATCGTAGAGTTTGCTGCTCATATGTCGATCCCTTCAACTTCGGGAAAACCTACATATGAATCTTGAAGTATAACCGAGAATCTTTTCTGAAGAAATCTGCAATTTGGAACTATCACAAAACTCACGTTTTCTTCTACAGGCATCTTCAAACTTACCAAAATATCTAAATGAGTGATCTCCAACTTTCGTTCTTTGTTTATGGAGAAACTAATTCACGAGCACCCAGCTTCTCATGGGGGTAGTGTGGTGGCCAATTTATACCCTTCTAAAGAGCTTTGAGGCTGTGCCAGTGAAAATGATTTAAGTCTGATCGGAGTTCACGCTCTTACAGGTGTATTTCTCTTTTTTTAATTGGAACCCAGATTGAGTGTATGTACCACAGACGGTATCCTGAACGAACCGTTTATTCGCAAATTCCATTAATCCCAAGATTTAGAGAATTGTGAATTTTTTATATCACTTACGATAAAATGTCCTGACGTGGGCCGTACGTACTAGATTGAATTCTTTTTGAGTTATGAGAAATTGTTATGCCAAGTCGGAAAATTTCAATCAAGGATAACTTCATTTTTTCAAATGAAACCAACTATCTCTTATGGAATCAAATGTAGAATCTTATTAGCTGTCTCACGAAATAAGGAAACTACCTGAGTATCTTATCTCAGGTAGTTTTTTCAGTGGGATTTCATCACATACGAAGTCATATTATAACGGCAGATTATTCATAAGCCGATAGCTTGGTTCGAAAAAATGATCTCTCCATCCGCTTTTCACTTACAAACATAGCATACATCGTTCGGGGTCTATTTTTCAAATTTAGAGAAAGAATCATCTGGTAAAATAACAAGGTTCAATGAAAAAAAATCCGATAATGATGGGATTCTGAAAATTTCACACCAATAGGATTTTCCGTTTTACTGATATAACCATTGGAATAATCAAAATTCAAGCGTGGTGAAGCCTTTACTATGACGTCACCATATTCGAGCTTCAAAGCAAGCTCGAGTCGAGCGCAATTGATAGACAGACATTTTGCTTTAGATTTGATCGTCGCATGCATCGCATCAAATCTGTTTATTTGGTGGTGTGAGACTTTTTGAGTTTTTAAAATATATATACCGAATTCCAATAAAGCAAAGTGTTTACGAATGTTTTAGAAGTGGACTTGGTGATGACTATAGTTTTTATATAATCCAAGACTTAAGCAGCGTTGATATGATAGCAATTGGAATGGTATATTGTTATGGGCAGTTCTTATTGATCCAGTTTCATGAACAGCAGACCAACCTTTTCCAGGTGAACTATGAAAAGATAATAAAATAACACGAATGAGACTTGATCACTGTTTTCGAATAAGAACAAAAAGAGAGACCAAGCTGAATGCTTGGATGGTCTAATATCTAGAGGTAGGTTTAATGAGAGTCCAATAAGTATATTCACAAAGATATGTTTTATGGTGGTCAATAGCGGGTCATGAGTCTCCAGTCTTGTCACATAATACCGTCACCGACGTTTGGATCTATTTATCCTAATCTCTTCCAGACTGGGACAAAACAAGGGTGTATAACATCACATAAACATTATTAAGTATTAGATATAATGATCAGATATAACTAATCATTTTACATCAGGATGTTGAAACTCGAGATCGCCTCAGTCACAAGAACCAAACTCCTAAACCACTTGTATGACATTGAAGTAATCGGTAAACAAGAAGGAGCGATAACAGATCATTCGACAAGCATCAAACTCATTAGACCATGCGATTGGTAGGATATTTAAAACCGTAAACGCTGGAATAAGGAGCTGCACGTTTCCAGAGATTGGTCGTGATGTAGTGAATTAATAAATCCTGCATTATGATGTGTGAAATTGTAAGCTGTGATCGATGTTGAATTTCGGTATTTTCTCATTTATGTTAACCTTCTTTAGTTCAAACCCGCAATGGTGAGTTTTTGTACAAAAAAATGTCAATTGTATTTGTAACATGTTGTCATTTTTACTTTATAGAAAATCCTGATGAAGAGAAAATAAAGTTCTCGAAAGCTTGATTTAACATCAAAGGATTGTTTTTACTTCCCCTGGCCAATCTCTGACTGCATCACCACTATATTGAGACTGTTTGTTCTTAACTAGTCAGTCAAGACTCATCCACTCTATATATTATATATATACATATACCAATTTTCAAAGATATCTGATGAACGATGTAGGATTTGATGCTCTGCAGCGCCATCTAGAGACAAGCTACTGCAAAACTGACATTATTAAAATGTTCTCCATGTTCAATAATACATATACAGGGTGTTTCATTAATATTGCGAAAAAATTCAGGGTGAGTTTCCCCACTCAAAAATAATAAGAAAACTTCATATAAAGGTGTGTCCGGAAATGCTTCGTTACAGAGCTACAGAGTGTTGAAGTTTTATTTTTATTATTGTTTTTTCTAAATAATATTTGAACCAATGTCTATATTTCCATGAAAATCGGTAGTTTAAGGTTTCTTTTTATGCGGAATTCGAATTTTATCTCAGTTTGGCTCTAACTTGTAGAGGGCGCCACCCACACTCATTTGTCCTGACATGTACAGCCATAACTTTTTTGGACGTAACCGTATGACATATTTGAGTGAAAAACATATTTCTCCTTTATTTTTATGCAAAAAATACATACTTGTTAGAAGTCCCTACGTGCCACCATTTTCGAGATATTTAGATTTGAAATAATGAATACATATGATAATGAAATTATGGCCGAGCATTGTGTTGCATTGATAGTGCCAAAAATACTGGATAAGTTTCCTCACTTGAAAATAAAAAGAAAATTTCATATGAAGATGTTTCCGGAAATGCTTCGTTACAGAGGTACAGGGTGTTAAAGTTATTATTTAATTTATTTTTTTTTCAGTCTTTCTATTTGTTTTTGTTTAAATAATATTTGAATAAGCGTTGTCGATAATATTACACAGAAGTCGACTTTTATCTTTTTCACTGAAAATATGAAGCATTCATGCGTAATATGTTATAACTTCTGGCAGGTTACCTTCGCCATAATTTCAAAATCCCATGTATTAATTATTTCAAATCCAAATATCTCGAAAATGGTTCCACGTAGCGACCTAACAGGTTTGCCTTTTTTGCATAACAATAAAGGAGAAATATGTTTTTTTACTCAAATATGTCATACGGTTACGTCCAAAAAAGTTATGGCTGTACATGTCAGGACAAATGAGTGTAGGTGGCACCCTCTACAAGTAAGAGCCAAACTGAGATGAAATTCGAATTCCGCATAAAAAGAAACCCTCAAATACCGATTTTTATGAAAATATAGACATTGGTTCAAATATTATTTAGAAAAAATAAAAATAAAAATAAAACTTCAACACCCTGTAGCTCTGTAGCGAAGCATTTCCGGACACACCTTCATATGAAGTGTTTTTATTATTTTTAAGTGGGAAAACTCACTCTGAATTTTTTCGCAATATTAATGAAACACCCTGGAATTTTCAAAGAAATCGGATGAACGGTCTAGAAGTTGATGCTGGCAGCGTCATCTAGTGACGAGCTACAGCAAAACTGATAGCACTTAAATGTTCTCCATGTTTAATAATCCATAAAGATATCGAAAGAACGTTGTAGAAGTTTATGCTTTGCAGCGCCATCTAGTACCTGGTCTTCTATGATCCAGGATTTGATAGTTTTTCCTCTATGTAGACGTCTAACTCCACGTCTGTACCAAATTTCAACGCTTTAGGTAGATAGAAAGTACCAGTTTTATTTTGATGACCAATGAGTCAGTCTCGAAAATGCGAAACTTTGTGTTTGCTTGGCTTCCGAACTAAATGATCTACCGACTTGAAATTTTGAATTTCAAGTGTGTGACTAGTTGACGAAAATTTCAGCGTTCTAGTCCCACCCAGACATTATTAAATAGGAGCCTGAAAATATGGCGAAATGGTTCCAGAAAAGGATAGTACGGCAGTTTGCTTCGCGCTCGACTTGGCGAGGCAGTAAGGAACTCGTTCAACTCTAACATATAACTTTCAACAAGGGTGTTTAAAACTTGAGGGTATAAAAGTAGCTTCTGTTCCTCCCTGTAGAATGACCAAGCCATCAGTATTTGTCCAAAACCAAAATTGGGGGTAATATTTCGAGACATAGGGCTACACTTTGGTAAAAATTTTGCCAAAATTGACTCAAATTATTCTTGTCCGGAATTTATTGTTGGGGAGTGTACTTGTAAGGTCGATTATTCTACTCAAGAATCAGTATTCAGTGATTTGAGAGAAACTTTGAGGACAAGATGTCAAAGTTTATTTCATCAGAAATAGAATGTTGCAATGACTGTGAAAAATATGCAAATGTCATCAACTGCCTAAACCAATAAAGCTCATAAAGATGCGAGGATTTTTGATCCAAGGCTATAATATACTTCGGAATCTTTCTGAACTTATATTCACAGATTTGAGTTTACACATAAAACCAAATGGATGCCCCCATAATAGCGCTATCATAGTATTTAATGCAAGGAGAGGTGGTGCGGCATGGCAGCATGGTATGGCTGTTTGAACGCCGCGAACCGCCCGTACGGAAACTCAAGTTCAACCAACTATTAGTCGAAAACTATAAAACTAAGTTTTTTTTTTTTTACGAACTTTTTTGAACCTTTGGCTTTATTAACTACGCAGACAGTATAGCAAAATTCTTTGAAACAAAAAAGTTTCTCGCTTACTGAAGATAGTTCAGCAGAAAATGTTATTGTTGAAGTTTTTCGCAGTTTAAAAAAAAAACATATTTCTAAAACTTACGAAACTACCCCGGTCACCTTTTTCCACAATTCCTTTATCAATTGAAAAAAAAGTTTTTGATATCTAGATTTTTCCGGAGATATGACGAAGTATGTGTGGAAAAGTAGTGAAACACAGTTTTGACCGATTTATGACATATTTCGCAATAACAAATTTTGACCCTGATAAAAAAGTTGTGATTTCCGATCTCCAATGCCCAGAGACCCAGTCTATCAAACATTCCATACGGTTGAACGCCAAAAAAAAAAAATTATCGAGAAGGAGACGACTTTTTCCCTGTTTTGCAGTGCACTTAATGGGTCTTCCGTGTGAGCCTTTCTGCTGTAAGATTTCATATGACAATAATTAATAATTATAGTCACAACGGCATTTGAATTATTGAAGAAGTTCTTTGATGATGAAATTGTAAATTTTTTGGTAAAGTAGTCAAGGAGATATGCTTTGTTTTCAAGTAACTTGTTTCTCAGGTAGGTATCCTCATTCACACTCCAAATAAGAAACGAAAACACTGCGCGGTATGCATTTCTCACCTTAAAACCATGTGACAAAAGTGCAATAATATTGAATGTTCTACTATATTTCAAACTAAATAAAACATGTTCTTGTACTCATGTACGTATTTTGATGATTTCCCATATACACCTAGCGTAACCATATGGTAACATAATTTTTTTCTATAAAATGTTGGAACATTGTCGAAAGTTTCATGAAAACACTATATCAACGACTCATATCAAAAACTCAAAAAATACTTCGAATTTGAAAAAATCAATAATTTGGCGTTATAATGGGGTTTAAACAAAAATATTGTTGAGCCTATTAGGCATAAAAAATGGTTTCAGAATAGCATCTTTGATGTCTACCACTTTAATCACGAAAAGATGATATCAGCTTTCAAAAATAACCGGAGAATTTATGTCCGCTTGGTAATGATTCGTATGAAAATGTGCTATCCCGTCTCTATTTAGAGCGGCTTGATAAGTTTGCAAAATCTAATATGAAAATGTTCGGAGGAAAGCAATTTTTCTGCCATGGACTGAAGTTATTATTCATTTGAAACAAAACGAGTAGACATTGTAGCTTCTATCTCTAGTAGTGGATAATAATTGATTTCTTATAGAAGGTAAGTCATAACTTTTGACGATTTGAGTTTTCGACTAAATAAACCATTCTTTTTTAACAGCCATCAAATCGCAGGAAACTCGATGGTTGTGATTTTTCAAAATTACTTGGTGCTTATGGGTGGTGATGAGAATTATTACGTCCAATAGGTGATATATTCTAATTTTATTGGATTCATGATCAATGATGGATTCCAGAAATACTTCGAGAGCCTTATATTGGTTGACCACTATCTCTAGGAAAAAAAAAGATTAGATTCAAACACCATCGACCGTAAGTTCTAATGAAATAAATGAGTCAAACCAAACCAACCTCCGAAAAGACATTGATGAGGCGGATAACTGACAAGTTTTCATTAGGGCTCATAAATCAACAATTGAATTGATCCACTCCGCAAAAATGGTTTAAAAATTGTTTGGAGTTTTTAAATAAACATTAAGGAGAAAATAAATGTTGGTAACATATTTTTGATAAAAAGTCAGTGTTTATTCCCAAAATAAAAGAAGTTTATTCACGTTATTAAGAAAAAATGAAAAAACGAACAAAAACTAATTCACGAATAATTTTAATTAACAACCTTGAAAACGAATCAATATTTGGTAGGTTATCCTCTTCGTTTACGAATAACCTCCCGAAATCTGTTTGGCATGCTGTTTATTAGGTTAGATATGAAATGTTGATCCAGCTGATTCTATTCTACAACAGCATCCCTGAGTTGATGAAAGTTCTCTATGCGATCATTTCGGAGAACAAGCATTGATTAATGACATCAATGGAGAACAAGTCACCTTTTTAACCCCGACCAAACATGTTCTATCGGATTGAGATCAGGGGAGTTTGCTGGCTACTGCACGTAGCGTTTTTCAGAATGGATCATTTCAATTGTTGAGCAGTTTAGTTACCGAGATGAGTGGTCCCAATGTCACCGCTATGGCAGTTACGGAGAGAATTTGACTTTGAATGTCTTGAAGCAGATGACCTGATGGCATTTTTTACAGCTGAATGAATTGGGACGGATGCCTATCCACCATTTTGCAATCCCAATTTGATCGTTATAAATGTACGGTGCAGACAAAAAGTTTGCTTCTCACACACACAATTCAGCAGCCAGAAAATGTCAGCTAGACGCTTACTACAGACTGTGGTCCCGTCTCTAAGAGTACAGAAAAGTCATGAAGCACTTGGGTATAAGCGTTGATCCAGAGCTTTTCTTAGTAAAACAGCTAGCTTAAGAAAAGTCAGACGCTCTCTATGGGCACGCAAAAGTTTTGAAGCCACAACATAGCTTCTGAAGCTCAGAATCGCAAACCGGATTCCCACTGATTTCATCACATACGAAGTCATATTATAACGGCAGATTATTCATAAGCCGATAGCTTGGTTCGAAAAAATGATCTCTCCATCCGCTTTTCACTTACAAACATAGCATACATCGTTCGGGGTCTATTTTTCAAATTTAGAGAAAGAATCATCTGGTAAAATAACAAGGTTCAATGAAAAAAAATCCGATAATGATGGGATTCTGAAAATTTCACACCAATAGGATTTTCCGTTTTACTGATATAACCATTGGAATAATCAAAATTCAAGCGTGGTGAAGCCTTTACTATGACGTCACCATATTCGAGCTTCAAAGCAAGCTCGAGTCGAGCGCAATTGATAGACAGACATTTTGCTTTAGATTTGATCGTCGCATGCATCGCATCAAATCTATTTATTTGGTGGTGTGAGACTTTTCGAGATTTTAAAATATATGTACCGAATTCCAATAAAGCAAAGTGTTTACGAATGTTTTAGAAGTGGACTTGGTGATGACTATAGTTTTTATATAATCCAAGACTTAAGCAGCGTTGATATGATAGCAATTGGAATGGTATATTGTTATGGGCAGTTCTTATTGATCCAGTTTCATGAACAGCAGACCAACCTTTTCCAGGTGAACTATGAAAAGATAATAAAATAACACGAATGAGACTTGATCACTGTTTTCGAATAAGAACAAAAAGAGAGACCAAGCTGAATGCTTGGATGGTCTAATATCTAGAGGTAGGTTTAATGAGAGTCCAATAAGTATATTCACAAAGATATGTTTTATGGTGGTCAATAGCGGGTCATGAGTCTCCAGTCTTGTCAAATAATACCGTCACCGACGTTTGGATCTATTTATCCTAATCTCTTCCAGACTGGGACAAAACAAGGGTGTATAACATCACATAAACATTATTAAGTATTAGATATAATGATCAGATATAACTAATCATTTTACATCAGGATGTTGAAACTCGAGATCGCCTCAGTCACAAGAACCAAACTCCTAAACCACTTGTATGACATTGAAGTAATCGGTAAACAAGAAGGAGCGATAACAGATCATTCGACAAGCATCAAACTCATTAGACCATGCGATTGGTAAGATATTTAAAACCGTAAACGCTGGAATAAGGAGCGGTGGCAGATCACTACAACCTAAATCTGGACTATCAAGAATCAAACTCTTAAGACCACTGGTTAGACATTTCTTAGCGGAATCGCTAGAAGCGGCTGTAGAATGGAAAGGATTTCTCTGGACTAACCCTCATTGGGAAAATAGGTGTCTGGGTCAAGTAGCTATTATAAAAACACATAGGTAAGCAGAAGTTGTGTCAAATAGAAATAGAGGTAGTTTCTTCGACTCGGGAATCTCATGATACGTGCTCATGGAACCGCATTCTTGGGTGAGTTGCTCCAAACTATCGAGGAATATACAGGGTTAATCTCTAACTTGGAATTATTTTTAACAAAAAAACTTTTTGTTGTTTCTATTTTATCTGGATCAATGAAGTCATATTTTCTCAAATCTGGTACCTGTGTAAAATGTTCGTGCATCAAAAATAGCGCAACTCAAAATACTTATCGACGCGCCCGAGCATATTTCAGAAATAAAGACATTCTTTGATTTAGGTACTGAATTGATTCCAAGTTACAGACTCACCCTGTATTGTTGCTTCGAAGCCTTGGGATAATGTGTCTCGAGCTGTTTTGAGAGCAGCTCATCTTGCCGTGTTTTAGTTCCACCTTTCCTATGCTATTCTCGAATGGGGACATGCTACAAGGATGAAGAGGTTATCTACTGCTACAAAACAAAAAATAAAGGTGATTCACAACGTTTTCTTGTTTTTCGACCCCCCTGTATAATATTTTCAAATCTAAAGTATTACAATAGATTTTTCAAAATAAGCAGAACTTTTTACAAAGAGTGACCTATGATCGCAAAATAAAAATGTTTGTTCATTTTACCCATGTACTCTATAGGTGGACATACTGTATACAAAAAACACTCACCCACACATTTGTGCTTCACTGGTTCAATGGTATTTAAGGGAGAAAGAAAGGTTTGGTGGGGGTGGATAGGAAGAAGAGGATGCTGGAAAATACCTTAAACAGTTTTGTCCCGTAGTGCAATCGTTTCTCCTGGGATTGTTGTCAGCTATACCACAATTATTGTATTTCGACTTTTTCACCACATGGAACACAACGGCGGCTTTACAATAGGGTCAAATGGTCATTGACCTTCCGGATAAGCAAGAAGAATTCATATTAACTTGATTTGATAATATTAAAAAAACAACTTCCATTATTACATCCCATGATGCGCGCACGTTATGATACCCGAGAAAAGCTTCCCACCAACAAATCTCAAGCGTTGCACAGATTATCTGGGTCGAAATTCAGCTTTGACGAAAAATCGCTTGCAATTCAAATGCGATATCATCAGGCAAAAGCGGCTAGAGGCACTGAGAGCGAGAGAAAAGTGTTTGGCGTAAAATCATTGTGTAAGAATGAGAAAAAATAGGTCCTGTTAGGCATTGACCAAGACAACTTTCACATCGTCACGGGGTTGATTTGCGTCTTCCATCTTTGTCACACATCTGAACCACATTTTGAGGGGTTGTCAAGTAATGTCAAGTCCGCTGATGCTGATAGACTTCTGTTGATTTCATTTTGCGGGCCGATTGTTTACATAACATCGGTAATCGGAAGCGAATTTTGTTTTTAAAATGTCGTATTCGTCGGATTGTTGTGATGTGTGTGAAATTTTGAATTTAGAAGACTGAGATGGTTTGAAATTCGAGAGACGCCTCGATTTCAAGTCAATTTCATGACTATTTGAATTTTCTATAATGAGAACTGACTCGATGAATGATTCTGGACTACATTTTATGAACAGGTGAGATTTTGAATATTGCCGAGTTTTTATACTGGTGCTTTTTAGTTTTTTGCGCTCTCAATTGAGTATTATGTATTTGCTTTCCTTCGATTGTTTTTTTCATATTTGAACATGACATATCGCGTTAATTGTTAAAGGTTGGAGGCTCTTGACATTTTTTTCGTCTTCGAATGTTTGCGTCGATCCACCGTACAAATCATATCATTTTGACCTCCCAATTGAATCAACCTTGAGCCGCCATTGATCGAACAGAATCCGGTGCGCTTAATTTTTTATACGCGACCTGAGACGATTTTGACTTATTTGCTTCGAACTACGCAGAACTCTCGAGGGGATTTTGCGCGGTTACCAAGCTCTACAACCTTATTCTGAGTTATGACTTTGGCTCAAACATATATACTTTATCAAAAAACACGAATAAATATGTTTCTGGTCTCACTCATCATAATAGATTCACTAAGAAATGGAGAAAGGAGGCTCTTTTCAAGGCATATCTGGAAAAACTTCTTTAGACTACTTTCATGAATTATCCTTAAACTTTTTGGAAATGCCTGAAGAGACTGTATCTGAATTAGAATCAGTCTTTAGCCTCAACTGCAGATCAACTGCTGAGCTCGAGCACTTCTTCATCCAAATTGTTCCGTCTGTAACTTGAAGCTCGCCTTAGCCTTTATCAACCAGAAATGCATACCAACTATTGTTGCTTGTTGCTCAGTTCAATAACAAAAGTCTTGGGAAATGATATCGGAAGTGAATCTTTGAGCGTCTATTATTGCGCCAAATCATTTAAATAATCTTTCTCCGCCTGTCCCCTTACCCCACTTTTATAATTAAGTGATTTTATGTTGAAGAATCTTTATCATAACGGAAAAAAGCTCACATCATCCAAATTTTCAAAAAGAATCATTCTTTAACACTGTCGGATCACAGACAAATCTGTTTTCTTTCCACGTTGTCCAAATTCCTTGAAGAAATAATGAACGGCCAATTAAGTGAATTTGTCTTCCAGCTTCTCATTCAGGTTTTCAGTCGCATCAAAGTAGATCTACTATCTGCACCTACTGGAGTCATTAAATCTGGAAGCAAAGGGTTAGGTTTGCTCGGGAATTTTCCAAGAAATGAGAACATGAGGCTAACATCATTGTGAACTCGCACTTAATGGTTCGTATGATGTTATAATGTATTACGTGCAGCTTAGTTTATACTCAATCTCACCTTGAAAACAAGCTCTATGTATGAAGATTGTTTTCGGAAAGACTCGATAAATTAACTCGTTGGGACTTCAGGAAGGTTAATGTCTCCCAAAGCGAAAGATAAACTTCATTATCTGGAAAATGGAGTTCGTTATGGTATCGCTCAGATTTTTTTTTGTACATTTTTGATATTTCAATATGCAGACTCATTCAACAGTATTACCTGGTTTCATAGAACAGAGCATCATTTTAATGGTTATCATATTTCTGGTTTTACCTTACAAGTTATGGCTGCAAGGCGCTGAAAAATAATAGGGTTATAAATTTGGAATTTCTTATCCTCCATTTAACAAAAAGTGTCAGTCCGTGGATAAAATTATCTATCTTCCATGTTTCATGTATTACGACTTTACAGCCCAATAAATTTTTCTCATATGATGATATTAATATTTGAGCTGATTCAAAAATTGTGGATTGAGATTATTTTTGCTCAATTCTTCCCCTGTACATCGACGCATTTATGATCTATAGTAATTAGACCTCAACTCTAATAAGCAAGACGAATAAATCAAAAATTGTCTCTATAAGGGAATTCATCTGAGTTGTAGCCTGAGAAAGTTCAGGTTTCGGTCATTTATTTGTACGATTAAAGACATGTCCTTGTGAATTCCGATTTGCCAAAGCAATTTTACCCTATGTTGTTTCCGATCCACTGAATGCTAAATAGAGCGACAGTTTCACATAGTGGTGGCCTGCTCGTGAGATTCATAAACCTTGTCCATGCGTAGTGGCAAAGCGCCCATTGGTCAAAACAGGCGTGCATGCAACAGCAGTCACATTTATAAGATGAATAATCTGTGAAGTCTTATAGCTCCTGATGCCCCGATGCAGGTTTCGAATCTTAAGGAGTGAATGTTTCACCATTTTGACAAAAAGTTCAGAACACTTGAGCGGATGTAACTATCCCTGGAGAAAGCAAGACAATCAATTCGAGCAGTTTCCTCAGTCAAACCTATCTACGAACTTTTCTGTCTACTAGGCTTCATCAGCGCAGCCTGGTTCTGACTGAGGAGCAACTCGGAAAATCTCGCGTCTCACCGACAAGTGTGAATGAACTGTATTATTGCCCCTAACGCCATCATTCGGCAGATAAGACCTTGAAGACAGAAACGTTCATAGATTGGTCTGACTGGGGAAACACCAGGAATTGATTGTTTTGATTTTTCCAGAGATGGTAACATCCGCTAAACTGTTTAGACCTTGATGTTAGTATATCAGTGGCTATATAACACTTCACAGTTCATTAACACTTGTCGGTGAGACGTGAAATTTGTCGAGTTGCTTTTTCAGTCGGACGCAAGCTGCGCTGATGTAGCCTAGTTCGTGGATTGGTCTGACTGAGGAAACAGCTCGAACTAATTGCTTGAAAACGAATAATGTCACAAGGTTCCCGAAACCATCTGATTTTTCGAATGATGGTCTATTTTATAATTATTTTAAATATATATTTCGATTTGTTCGTTCTCAAACCATCTGTTTTATTTCATCATGATCTCTTGTCAATGTCAAAGTGTGAATAATATGGTGATATTGATTAGTGGTAAGAACTATGTGATTTTAAACTCAACTACTGTAGTGTTGGCATGAAAGGAGCTTACTTTTGATACAACCCATCACAAAGAATTATTTACAGGGTTTTTCACTTAACACTTCGCACGCGAATATTTCAAAAACGAATATGGATATTTAATTTCAGTGAAGTGTTAAATGTATCGGGTCAGGTGGATATTTTTTGCAGCTTGAAAAATTCGATGCCTATCGAGAGCTAAGCGCCGCGACGCGTCGAAAATATAAATCGATTGCAGGGACTTTGAAATTATGCGCATGCAAAAGTTAATGTTATCTATAAACTTTCATTTCATCATTTACTCGAACTCATTGACCTCACTAGTTTCTGAGTTATACCGATTTATAGTTAGCATGACATGGTTGACAAAAAATGCGATAACGGGTGATTTTTACTAGTACTACTCTAGTCTCAATTTCGGTAAAAAGTTGTCAGTGTATTGGGTAAAGTGGATATTTTTCAAATTTTATGAAATTCGAGTCCTACAAGAGCTAAGCGTCGCGAGCCGTCGGAGATATAAATCGGTCCCAGAGACTTCGAAATTACGCGCATGCGAAAGCCCATGTTATAGTGAATTCTATTGGTATTCACTAGAACTTATTCATTATACTCCTTTCAGGGTTATACCGGGAAAACATTTCTTGATTGACAAAAATGCGATTGCGGATGATTTTCACAAGAATTCTCTGTCGACCAATAAATATTTACTTAAAATCATTTCAGGAATGATCAAGATAAATGGGTTTGAGTGAATAACAGAAAAAATTAAAAATAACTTGTACTTCCGCATGCGCGTGATTACAAAGTCTATGCAAACTGCAAGCGATTGATATTTTTGATGCGTCGTGTTGCTTAGCTCTTAGTAGGCAACAATATTTTAAACTTTGAAAAATATCCACTTGACGCCATACACTGAACACCTCTTACAGAGATTAAGACTAGCGCTCTTGTTAAAATCATCCGTAATCGTATATTTTGTCAATCAAGGAATGCTTACTATAAACTTGTATAGCTCAGAAGTGTGTGAGATAAATGAGTTGGAGTAGATGACAAAAAAGTTTATGGATAAGATGCTTTTTTGTATGAGCGTAATTTCATGGTCCCTGCAATCGATTTATATTTTTGACGCGTCGCGACGCATATATCTAAGTAGGCGTCGAATTCTTTTAACATTGGAAAATATCTTCTTGAGCCAATACATCGACTTCTTTTTACACAAATTGAGACTGGCTTTCTTATGAAAATCATAAGTTATCGCATTTTTTGTCAATCATGAAATGTTTACTATAAACTGTTATAACTCAGAACTAAATAAGATTAATGATTATTAGGACGAACCTAATATCAAAAAAGTTTATAAAAAACACGTACTTTTGCATGCGCGTAATTTCAAAGTCCCTGCAATCGATTGATATTTTCGACGCTTCGCGAAGCTGACCTCTTTGAAGGCATCGATTTTTTGACTGTGAAAAATAACTACTTGAACCCCTACATTGACTACAAATATCATATATTTCTATTTGTTTCCAAGATATTGGCGTGCGTAGTTTTAAGTGAAAAGCCCTGTAGATAGGTAGGCCTCAGATGGGAATTTTGAGTCAAGACCTAGATTTTCTTTTCGGACGTTTCCTCAAATCAATGATACGACTCTATTATCACTATGAAATGCTTAGATCCTTTGTTGCAAGGATGCACAGTGGGGCCAAACCGCTATTTTTGGGAAAATACCTTCAATTGTACGAATCATGAAAGAATGGCGGTGGTTTTAGATCGCACCTGATGTATTTTTCTACGCATAATCCAGTAATGCAGTTGTTTTGATGAATGGAGTGCGTGGATATAAAATAGCGCAAAAACGACAGTTATGCTAGGCGAGTTAATAAGCAAATTTTGTTAAAACCATTTACCCTATTACCTGCACTGAGTAATTCCCATAGAAAATTTGGTGCCGATTCTAAATATACTAAGTAACGGACAAGTTTCTGAAATTGTACATACAGGGTGCTGATAAAGTCCAGAATAATCGATTTTTCTGAAAAAAAGAGAACGTTTTGCGAGAAACTCTCAATCCCATCCATTTTATTTTTTGATTGTGTATTTTCTGGTACATAGGATATAGATAAACAGGGTGATCCAGAAAAGAGTAAAGGCATACAACTTAATTTTTTTAAATGGTAGTGATTGAGGTTACAATAGAAATAGAGCCTAAAAAAAGTATATCTCTTAATAAATGAACAGAAGTGTTTGGAACAAAAATTAAACCAACTTTTTTGAGAAAAGAAAATAGCATAACGGGTACAGAGAATCTGTACCTATCTACCGCAACAAAAGTGAATCTGATGAGTCTTTGCTAAGTGGTATTTTTTTTTCAAATGAGTCGAAAGTAAACTAAAATCTTTCAATTTTTGCATACAAAGGCAGGCAACGCGATCGACGAAAGATCCACAGCTAACTTCGCGTTTTTGAGAAAAATCGACTGAACAATTTGCATACTCTTTATACGCAATCGACAATTTCGAATGTGATCTCTGAACACATACGGCCGAAGATGGTGACAAAATTTACAGGGTGTTTCTCTGATACGTTCTCTATAAGCTAAAAATAGTCCGGGAGTAACGAAACGTGACGAAACTTTTTGCCATTCCTATACGTGTGAGGCAATATGAACTTTTGGTACAATTTTAGTAAAACTGTTGCAGGAAAAAGTTCAGAATAGTTCTTCAAAAACAAGAATCTGTTTCACGATATTAACATGTTCTCAGAGTATGAAAAAATATCTCCGGAATTTTTAATTCGTTACTGACACAGTAAGAAAATAACAAACTTTCATTTATAAACCACTCAATTTCCGATGAAAATTGAGGCAATCCAAGTTCCAGTAATTGTTAAGATAAGCAAATTGTATTCGAAATTGGGAGGTATTCGGATATTGAATCGGTAGGTATTAGGAAAACAGAATACATAATTTCACAACAATCGGAGCCACACCAACTCCAGAGGTTTTTTCCATTTTGGTTCCCTCTGTGGGACGTAGTTCCAAGCTACTTTCTGACAAAATCTTCTCGTACGCTTTTTTGGTATTACTAATTAGCTAGCTGTTCTAGTTTTCTTCCAATGGACCTTTGTCTTTGATTTTTTTCAATAGGAGGTCCTCTTCGTCACTTTGAATGGATCCAGAATTTACCCTGTGATTTGAATCCATTCAAAGTGACTCCGAGTTGAGATATCCTGTAGAAAAAAATCAAGCAAAAGGTGAGGGTACCATGAAAAGAAAACTGCGAATGTGAAGAAATACCAAAAAACGTACCTATGCGAAAAAGTTGGCAAAAAGTAGCTTATTGGGTCTAATTCTACAATGTCAAAGGCTTCGGGAAAACCGTTTAAAAAATTATATAATAATAATATTTATAATAATACTAATAATAATAATAACAATAATAATAATAATGGTAACAATAATGTTAACATCTTGAAAAGTTGGCATAGGATAATCCGGTCACCATACAATTATTAATTCAAAAGCAACAATCAGTAATGAACTAAAGTAGTTTTCCTACCTATAATTTCGTTGATCAATTGTATTCAAAGTGAGCTATTTTGTTGGTAAAACATCACAGTTAGAGCGGAGTGTTCAAAATATACTCAGTGACATAGAAATCCGAACAGTTCAATAAGAACTTTTGAGAAGCACATTTTCAAACTTAGCCGGAAATTGCCATCAGCTTGCTTTGCCATCAGAGCGACATATTCACAACTTGGCAGTGAGTTTGCCAGAATTGTCTATTTTGCTCTGCTTGAATCCCACCTAAGTTACGGAATTCCCATTTTGGGGTGTAGGCACCCAAACTAACTATAAAATATTGTTTTCCTCGCAGAAACGGGCAATTCGAAGTGTTGCAGCACTAGATCATAGGAAGTCATGAAAATTCTGACATTGACTCCACTGTTCATTGCTAAGACTGCTACTCTCGTTCATAAACATGTTCTAATGAGTGTGGACCGTCAACCTTTACATGTTACACGTACATCCTCACTTCGACCGTTCTTGCTACTTATTCCTTATAGTACCCTCGTCCAGAAATCAATTTTGTATCAAGGAATAAAGATTCATAATCACTTGCGCTGTATGAATATCATAGTAGTGATATGGGATGATTTTTAGAAGATACCTGTTTGAATTTATTGTGTGGAAACTAAGAGATTCTACTTGTTACTAGTTTAAGTAGTTTGATACGCTTTGTCAATGGAACATTTTTCTTTTTGGACAATGAAGCATTTTTGATTGATTATTGGATTTCTTTTCACGGATCAAATAGTTTATGGGGTCTATTTTCCATGACTTTTCCATATACTGGACAGATAAAAGCGCTGACTATAAAATTCGAACCATAAAAAAAATATGATAAAGGATATATTTGGAATCTGGAAAAAATCCTCATATGTTTTGCCCAAGTTCGATGGAGACGAACTAATAAAAAATATATGAGGTGTCTTATTGGGAAAATATGGACATGAGTTTGATGCGTTTTTGTTTTTTTCGACCTTCTGAATCTCAATGAAATTTACTTCAACTTTGATTATTCATATACCTGTCTAGGACCAAGATTAAAAAAGATATCTATTGGCTAAATTATAATGGAACATCATGTATAGTATTTTCAAACTCAGTTGAAAAGAACGCAAAAAATGCTACAGTAGACCAAACAAAACAAAACAAAGTTGTGACGTGCTGCCTTATATTATTAGTGAACCGACCAACAACGAACAAAAATTATGTATCCGATATCACGTTGTCGCACAGCTCACTCATATTACTAAGCGGCACGTAACAGCTTTCATGCTTTGTTTGATCCGTTGTACCGCGCCGGCGAGCGTTTTTTTCGCAGTTTTAATTGACCCTATAAATACAATACCATCCTGCTCAAACCGTTCGTTTTGACTCAACGTCATCTCAAATGTGCAACATGATATGACAAATTGTACTTTCAATATAAATTATCATGGGTAACATTTTTATTCAATACATTGAAAATCATGGGTAGTTTTCAAAACATTATAATATCGTTTGAAAAAAATTCATTTTGGCCTCTGAACACTCGTATTTTATTTGAAAAAAAATGGTCGTGGAAAAAATATAGTTCCCAACACTTGCTGGAAGATATTTTCCAAACTTGAGTGGTGCAAACCCACGTCACTGACCTCTAAAATAAATGGATGAATAAAGGTGTATAGCTGGCCCAATGAAAAAAATGGTCGTGGAAAAAATATAGTTCCCAACACTTGCTGGAACATATTTTCCACACTTGAGTGGTGGGAACCCACGTCACCGACCTCTTAAATAAATGGATGAATGAAGGTGTATAGCTGGCCCATTTAAAAGCAGGAATCACACAGAGAAAATAATGTGTGTTCCACGAAATTCGTCGAAACAGAATGGCACAAGCACAAAATTAATTTTTTGATGACGTGGGAATGAAGCTCCTTGTTGCTGTTTCTGCTTGCAGTGCCGCATCACGGTATCCTCGCCATTTTCCGTAGTGAATCGAGCTTGCTTGTTCACTGTTCAAAGATTATTGGATTTTGGTGTTTTTTCGGTATTTTCAGAACATTTTGTTGTTCTTTTGACTTTATTGACATTCATAGTAAGCGTTATATTTGGAGACTCTGACAAATAATACCTATTCAGTTGCTTTCAATTTACCTGTTAAAAAAGATGAAGTACGGCCCAGTTCAGTATTCCCCAGAACAGAAATAGATCCGTCTACTAGGCATGATCAGAACTGTTTGTCGGTATATATGTTTTGGGCTCGTAGATTTGCTTGCCTCGACTAGCGTTTTATCCATTCATTAATTTTAGAGATCAGTGACTCACTTGTCGGCAACTTCTTCTACCGCACCTTCTAGAAAAGCCATTCGAAAACTGTTACGATTTGAAATGGTGACATTACTTTCCCATCGGCATAACAAGGGGCTGAATAACATAGTTGATGTCTCTGTAAGTATACAGGGTGGTCCTTCAAAACGTACCGGCATTGATTTTGAGCATTCAATGTCATATAAAAATAAAACACTCCGACACGTCAACATTGTGTTTGAAGGGTGCACATATTACCACGTGTATAAGCAAGTCCTCATCTGCAACCCCTTGAGCAGGGTGATACTCACCTCAAAAATCTCAATGCCCATCAACCCTGATTACAACTGTCTGGTTTCAAGCCTCTGCTGTCATTGCTGTTGATACGATAGCTTGTCAAGAAAAAACAGATGTTTGAAGTATTTGAAGTATTTATTTTGAAGTTGAAAGTTTTTGGGACCCAAAAGAAATGATCAAATAACGTAGGATCATTTAGTCATCGGGAATGGCAGTTAAAGTTGATGAAGAAATGATCAATATAGGATGTGTATTTTTGGAAACATAATATATACGCTACTGTTTTCTTATTTACATAATTATTCTCAACTTACCAATTCATTTTTGGACAAATTTGATTTTCATCGTCCTAAACTTCAACACAGCTCAAATGTTGAGAGGTTCAGGACATAAGTTTATCTGAACCTTTCTTTGTCGCCTCTAGAACATCCTTACGTAATGTCCTGATTGGGCCGTCATTGGCCACGCTCGTACGGTCAATGGACAATTTGCACATTTTTTGGAAATATGAAAAATATAAGGATTAGTAAGTACTGATGCCATTGATGTTTGAAAAATCAACCTACGACCTCCATAAATGTAGTAGAGCGCCAATCAACATTCACTACGTCACAGAATACATTATCTATCTCCGTCTAGCGTATTGACTAAGATGACTCTCTCTCTCTCTCGGGAAGGTAATATGGCCCCTCCTCGTTTTCGACCATACAGTGAAATTTGCGTTTTCTTTTTCATTTATCTAGTATATTTTTGGGTATTTTGGAAAACATTTTTCCCTTATGACTTTCTAATATTGTCTAGAATACGTACAAAAATGTTTAATTCATTTGAAAATGTATGGAAATTGTCCATTGAAATGAACACCAGAGTACGTGGGTCGCTGATACGAACGAGATCACGCTTGTTTGAGGGAGAGAACGGACAGATTGACTTGATGAACACAGCTTCATGAACTGAATGAGTTGACAATGATAGTGGAATGCACTTGGAATATTATCAGCTAAGTCATCAACATATCTAAAGAGAGGTCTCAAGATAATGTCATATTTTCATAGCTGTCAAATTATCCGTTTCGGATCTACTGGCAAAAACCAAAATCCTCCATTCCCGGTTTTTTGTTGATATTTCCAAAACCAATTGACCGATCACAAATCTGAAATCGGATATCGAATGCACTAAGTTTTCTCTAAATCTTTCTTCATTTCACCTTTGATGAAGGTATAATAGGAGCCAAGATCCCTGTGTAGAGAAACGAATCTTGGAGACACTGTATACAATTTCGTTGTAGAGTTAACATAAACTGAGTGAGGAGTTTACGTCGAGTACTTGTCCCATATACATCATTTTAAAGTTATTTTTAAATTTCTTCTATTAGCCCTAAGTTTTCATTTGTGATTTTATTGATGTCTGTATTGTTGGAGTATTTGAAGTGTGTCCCTCCAGTGTGTGTTGACATGATTGATATAGTCAATAATCATGACAAAGACTCCTTTGTTTTGGTGAATAGCCTTGAAAAAGACCATAAAAAGTCGAAGCTTCGGTGATTCTCTGCTAGAAGAAGTTTTATTTCTACGTCCTATTCCCGTTAATACCCCGAACTATTCTACGAAGGACGCTATTGAGTACACGATACTAAAAAACGATGTTTTGAAAGAGTACATGGATGGTCTATCTGGATAACCAACGATTTTGTAAAAGTCCCGGAATTTAATTAAACTCAAGGTAGAAGATTATTTTATGTGATTTCTGGCCTGACATTTCATATGTGAGCACTGCTATCTTGAAATAATTGTTTTTGAATGCACTGATCGAATTGCTATCTACTCATGAATACGTTATTTTTTTATATTTGATATTTTCAGTGTTCAACTTTCTGCTCCTCATCCGCTCTTTTAAAAGAATTCCCTGACTTTCATATCAGTCTTTGGAGGTAATATACCTACTTGAGCAATAGTGAGATCATGAATAATCATAGAAATTTTGAAGATAAGCAAACATTTAGCTTCAATGCAGATCTGAATTGGTAATTTAGATAACAATGCATTCTCAATTATCATTTTTAAAGACTTAACGTTAGAGAGCGCGACTCGCAAATTTTATCCGGCATGCAGTGGTAGCAGAGCTCATTATTTGGATTTTCATACTGCGTTATTTCTTCTGTCTGGATGGAAACATACGGGCTTTGTGTGCAAATATCAATATTCAAAGGAATAGAGATAGAGACCCTAATGAAATCACGAAATTGGTAGATGCAATTGGAGAATGATTGAATAATCTGATTTGATTGAGAAACAGAAAAAGGCACAGTTTTTTTCTCATAGATAGTTCGGTCACAGGTATTTTCAAATGAATAACAATGGCGCTAAACCAGAAGACGAAGCCTCCGAATAGTTTAAACCGCACCAGCACAGTATTTTGATATATTTTGAGTATATAGGGTGTGGCGGACAATTTTGACCATCAGAAAAGTACTTTTTCGTTATTTTTAGAGGTTTTCTTGGGAAGTAACACAAAGAGACTAAATTGAGTTCTAATCAATGCCAGCATGATGTTCAATGAGATTTCTAGGACCAATTTTAGAGTTTTTGTTTGACTTTCAGTTTTTGGAAAGTAACTTTTCAAATTTCTTGCCACTTGATTAATTTTGACCATATTCTCTTACAAAATGTGGTTGATGATTCGATGTAACCGGTTATTCCAAAAACATACAGGGTAATAAAAAAAATGATTATAGATAAATGTTGTGATATATCTTTGGTGGATTTTTGTCTGCTATATTTTCATCATGTAGAGCTTTTCAGTTCAACATTTTGAAGTATACTTCCTCTGATCTGGTCTTACTTTTAAATGACCATAACTTCTGGACTAGCAGAGCAAGATAGTTGAACAAAAAAATATGCTGTTTGATCCGTGTTACAGTTTATATTCCAAAAAGAATTGTTTTTAAAGAGGGTGATCAAAAAATGTATGACCCCTACCAATCAAAATCTCAAAATACTCCAAAAACGGCCTATACAAATCCATGAAGTCTATGGAAGTCATAACACAGACAGCATGAAGATTCTGCATAAAATCTCAAAGTTTTAATATTTATTGGTAGGTGCCATACATTTTTCGAACATCCTGTAGGAACAAACTCAGATTTTCAAGATAACAGGTTGTATCAAATCATTGATTACATAACATCAAAATTTGTAATAATACCAGAAAAGCGTATAGCTTCCTTATTTCAAATGCTAGAAAAAAGTGTGGATCATGAAAGATATGCAGAATCTCGTCAACAATCCACAGGAGCTAATTTCACTACACCTTGGCATTTGGAAATCTCAACTGAATTTGAAGAATTTCTGTCCTCCGCAAAACATATCAAATAAAGTCGGCTCTTCCAATTGGAATCATTTGAGATGAACCAATCATGGAAGAGCAGATCCTCCTCGTCAAAACGAGAACAATATCACATCAATCGGCTGAGTTGCTTTCAAGTTATAAGAATTTTTGATTTGTGAACTTTGGCAGCTGGAAACTGTCTAACAAATTTCAGAAAAATTCTTCAAAGAATCCATGGCGGTACTCATGTATATGTGTGTAGTTATATTTAAAAATCTTGATAAAACAGCGAATTTGTCTTTTGACAGCACCGTTACGGTATCCTGTGGTCATCCCATGAACTTCTTATGTACAGGGTATCTCTGAAATGATTGTACAACTCTTAACCAAAAACTCCCTAACTAAAAATTAAGCGATCTAGGCAAACTTACATATTTACAATGTTGCTTCGTTTTGCCACTACAGGGCACCAAAGTTTTCAATTTAATATTATACAGTGTGTTTATTAATTGAATGCCGATACTTAGGGGTGATAGTCCTTGGATGATTTTGGGACAAAAAGTTCATATGGACATGGGTCCGCAAGAGCCTAGATTTTAAGATACAGGGTGTTGAAATTTAAAAAAAAAATCATTACTTTGATACTATTCTAGATATATTTTTGAAATTTGGTACACGTCGTCTATGCGTCAATATACATGGTAATGTTGGAGAGGGTGCCACTGATTTAAAAATATTGGAAGACACATCAGGTTGTCAATGCCTCGGTCAATGCAATCAAGTAGATTTTATTTTCTTAAGCGAAAACCATGCCCCGGACGAAAAAAGATAAAGAAAACAAATTGCTTTAAAAATAAATAGAGATTTCAAAAATAATTTTTATTTTGAAAGAAAGCAGTGGCGTACAAGTTTTTACTCCAAAAATATTGAGTGCAAAACCCGTGCGGACGCCACTGGTTAAAATAATAAAATTGTTTTTACATCACAAAATGCATATTGATGCATAGAAGACGTGAACTAAATTTTATAAAGATATCTGGAATAGTCTCAAAGTAATTATAAAAAAATCATTTAGTTTTTGAAATTTCAACACCCTGTGTCTTGAAAATTAGGCTCTTGCGGACCTATGTCCATATAAACTTTTTGCCTTAGAATCATCCAAGGATTATCACCCTTAAGTATCGGCATTCAATTAATGAACACCCTGTATTTTCAAAATAATTTCTTAACACCTTCATCGATTTCCACCAGATTTTGGACCAACAATTATTGAGAAGATTGGCGTGTTCTCACGCGAACGCGATCTTTTTTCAATGCCTGGAAATATTAAAAATGGCGCATTATTCATAAATAAAAGTTAGTACTCCCGGTACAAATGACATCATGATAATAAAGAAGTTGTTTTGTGTTCACTGGGAAACAGTAAAATAAATATTTGGTACATCTGACATAGGTACAAACAACATTACGACTTTTTGTCAAAATGTGGTTTATGCACGACCACGACGCGGCAATGAATGTAATCTATCCCTATAAATGAATCGAAAGAGGCAACGGTGACCCGTATATTGGACAGCAAGATAACCTGATTAAATGCCTCTGGATTTTTTCTGGGAAGGGAGTCTTATTGCTAAGAATATTCAATGCTGCAGATTATTTTAGAAACAAGCGCGACACGATGCCCAAAGTAGAGTTCAATTGTTTCAAAGGAATTACATAATTCACATTTTCTGGAAAATGGTGGAAGTTTCCAATAATAATGCTTGTTATAGGAATGATACAAGTTGATACTTGGTCATTTTGAATAAAAACTTTTCTGGCGAATACCAAGGAGAGTTGCGTTATTTTCTTGCGAAGAAACTGTAGGTCTGGCAAAAATTTCACTAGAGTCAAAAAAGTTTCAGAATGAAGATAGCTAGAGGTACAGAAAAAAAATCAACTCATTTGTACGGAGAGAAACACGCCAGAATCGCCCCAAAATAAGTGAAGATCGATAAAGACATTTAGAAATTGATTCGAAAAAATTATATTATAGTGAAAACTTTGACGCACTGTAGCGGCAAAACGAAGGTACAGTGTACATACAGGGTGTCAAACGGAAAGGTTGGTACAGAACCGTAATAAATGTCTAGAGTTACATCCATGTGAGTAGTGCCCTCCTTATACCGGTTTCGTCCCGTAATTGGACTCATCAGTAAGGCAGCTGGCACCACTCACATTTTTTTTTTTTTTTTTTTTTTTTGGTAAGGTGGGGAAATGCTTTTTACACACAACGGGTGTGTGGGACTCGCAACCCTATCCGGAGGATTGGCCATACCCACTAAAACCCCACCATTCTACGGAACCAAGTCCTTATGTCCGCGGAAAGGTTACGGGCTTTTACAGCCTATTTAACCTTTATCTTTACTCACTGACCCCTTGATTTGCCTATTTGGCAGCGCCTTTCTTGGCTCATGTTGTTGCTTGTTTGTGTTGTCGTTTCAAACCACTCACACTGATGCAACTCTAGACACTACCCTAATCTGGGTAAATGTGCAGTGGTTGTTTTTAGACAACCACTGCCATCTATTGGTTCGCAAGT